>BQNB010008157.1:3424-91016 GCA_026074375.1 Tanacetum coccineum
GTTGCTACGGGTGTGGAGGCCCGTTAGACGGTTTACTTTGTCGACGGTGTACATGCGAATGGTGTGGAAATAATCTTAGAGATGGATTTTGTTCGTTTTGCAATTCAAGAGCCGGAAATTCATTCATTTATGATTCAAATCCGAATTCTTTCGAAAATCCTCCCGATTTTTCTTACCAACCCCAGTACGAATCATACTCGTGTGAGTTATGTGGGAACGATTCTCACTATGGGTTTGATTGTCTGCCACGGTTCTTGCTTGTCTATGAGCAGGAACCGAGCTACAATCAAAACTTTGGTGATAATTATTATCCACAAAATTCACCGAGTTTTCCTCAACAATATCTTTGTTGTGAAAAATGCGGGGGTCCTCATGAAGATTATCAATGTCAACCGTGGCATGAAAACTACTCTGAG
Organism: Tanacetum coccineum; assembly: GCA_026074375.1. NCBI lineage: Eukaryota > Viridiplantae > Streptophyta > Magnoliopsida > Asterales > Asteraceae > Tanacetum > Tanacetum coccineum. Next base: position 3,841 of record BQNB010008157.1, read on the forward strand.
CTTAACCCTTGCTATGATTCTAATTCTTACGGTTTTGACCAACCCTCACATAATCCTATCGATCAATCACCTCTTTAAGAAATGAGTATCCAAGATATGGAGGATCTGAAGCAGCATTATTTAGATGAAATGCTAAGTTTAACTAATCAAATTCAGATTAAAGATTATCGTAATGAGAAAATAGATATTCATTTTAGAAGGGAATGTGAAAGTACGATTGATGAGCTTAAAGGTAAATTCAATGGAATGAGTATTGAGATTAATAAAAAGAAAGAGCTTCAAAAAGAGCTTCAGCAACAAGAGCATGTATCTAATCTTATTACTCATACTCCCGAACCTTCACGGCGTTTCAATTTTACTTGCTATGATAATGATGATGACGATGAGGAGAGAACTATGCCTTTGAGTGAAATTATTTCTTAACTTCCTCTGTCTATTGTAATCACTACTTCCCCTTTAATTGAGGATCCTGAGGACTCTCTCATCATGGGGAATGAGGAACTTAGCACTAATCCTAAAAAGGAATCGGACGAATTAATAAAGTCTAGTGTTGAGGACCTTGTTCCAATCCTAAGTGAGTCCGAGGATACATCTGGGAGTGATAGTGAGTGTAATTTACCTTCGTGTGATGATTTCTCTCCCATTAACATTCCTGAGGGAAAATCCATGACTTTCTCTAACCCTCTCTTCGATTCAAATGATGATTTTACCTCTAGTGATGACGAGTCACTATCCGATGAGGACGTTCCAGAAGATAAGGTTAAAATTTACTCGAACCCTCTTTTCGAATTCAATGACGAATATATCTCTAGTAACGTAAATCCTCTTTTTGATGAGGTGTTAGAGAACATCGAGAGAAAGGACTCTTATGTTTCTAACCTGGATGAGCCAACTTTGCTTGTCACACCTCTTTCCGATGCTAATGAGAATGAGTGTTTTCAGACACATGAGCGAAATTTGATGCGAGATCGATGCTTTTCTGAATAGGATATTCCTAAACGGATATGGAAAAAGGTTTATCGGGAGGGAGATATAATCTATCTTGAGAGTTTGCTTATAAATGACACTATCCCTAATCTCCCTTCTGAGGTATTTTTAGATCATGAACCAAGAAGCTTAAATAATAAACTTGATAATTTGAAGAGTATGGTCAAAGTTTTCGACACCGGGATTCATGAGAAAATTTTTTCTCTAACATATGTGAGGTTACCCTTTGAGGATCGCTATTATTTTTCCCTCACATTTGTTATCAGAACCTTTCTTCCTTATCTCACTTATTTTGTGAATTCTCCTTTTCTTCTCTCCTTCGGGAGTGAGGATAACATTTTTAACCCCGGCATCTCCGCTTTTAATTCTTTAGAGCTGGTGGTATCTCATCGGATTGGAACTTTCATGTGCTTCAATGTTTATCTAGACATCTTGAATGAAAGTCCGATGGAGATTTACTCTTCCACATGTTTCGTCCCTAATATCACGATGATATGGGGAGAGTCAAGCTAGAGACTCGCACAAAAACAAGAGCTTCTCGGGAGGCAACCCGTGTTTTTATTTCCTTTTTTCTAGTTCTACATAAGTGTGGACTGAGGAGTCTCCCTTCTTCCCTTTCTCGTTTTTCGTGTTTGTGTTTTATTCCAGGAATTTGCCCGGTATTATGAAGACTCTCGGCTCTGTTGTTTGTCCATCGTTCACTCAAGCTTCAATCCTTAGCATGCTTATATATGGGAATCCGATATCCTAGATCTTATTGACTAACGTTTATCTATTAACATAATTAATAAACGGCTTTAGATTTACGTAAAGACCATTTTAAACATTGAGGACAATGTTTAGTTCTAGTATATGGGGGATCTTTCGATTTGATCTTACTTGCATTTGCTTTGTATTCACGTAATCTAGTTTTGCCATAAAAAATATGTGATTTTAGGCCTAAATTTTAAAAAATTTCAAAAATAAAATAAGTGTGTTGACACAATTTTTGAGAATAAAATTAATTTGACTTGATCGAGCATGTTTGCGCATCTAAGCTTGCCCCTTAAACCTATATAAATTTAAGCTTTAACTAGTCTTTTATACAAGAAACTTTAAAACGCGAATTCTAGCTTAAAAAGCCAAGAGTTTGCAAGTTTCTATAATAGACTTTAAATATGCAAAGCTTGTTTTTATTAGACTAAGCATTCGCGGATCTTTTTATTAAAGATTTTAAATTTGCGAAGAACGAAAAATGATAGAGTTTTATACAAGTTAGATGCTAAGCGTGGAGTAGTTGGATCTCTTTAGAGCTCATAGAAGGTTAATTATGGCCTTTTTGCTAATGCACAATCCCCTCCAAGCTTAATAAAACTTTTATTATTTTTGAAATAAATAAAGTTACTTTGTTTTTTGTGATTCCTATAGTTTTAAATCACTTTCGTAGAGATTCTTCAGGTGAAAGTAAGGTACACATCGAATGTCAGTGTTGTGGGGAAATAAGGCTACCTGATTCTTCACGGCTGCGCTACCGTTTTCTAGAGTAGTTAAAGGACCACAGGACTATGAAATTTGGCTTAATCAAATAATGTAAATAATGTAATCAACCGTAAGTTGAAATAAACTGTCTGGATCATGGTCGTCTACGCATACCGATGTGACATAGTCATTTAAAGAGGGTTGGAATAGTAAAAATAAATAATAATAATAATAATAATAATAAAAATAATAATAATAATAATAATAAAAACTATGGGCTGATAAAAGTTTACTGCCTCTGGTCGGTTCACTGCCGATGTGGTAGTCTTCAAAAGAAGGCCCATAGTAAGAATAATAAATCCGAGACTGATAAAAGTTTGCTGCATCTGGCCGGTTCGCTCCCAATGTTGCAGCCTTAAAAAAGGTTTAGGATCTCCTAGTCGAAATAAGACTCCTGGACCATGGTCGGCTCGCATACCGATGTGGCAGTTGTTTAAAGGTCCGAGAGGTTTAATAATGTTGCTATAGTAATAATATAAGAATAAAGCCAAATTTCGACTCTGGGGTTATCTAAATAAAGCCTCCGTCTCTGGACTCATACTTGATTTGTTTCTAAAGGATTCAAGTAATCTAATGATATTAAGACAAGAACTGAAGAGGAGTTAATGGTTTAGATGATCTAAAAGAGAGAAGATACATGGAATGGAATGATTTTTATTTATGTGTAAAATATGGAAAATTAACAACCAACAACCACCTCTTCCAAGACATGGAGAGGTGTATATTGTGGTCCTATAGCGGCCCATGGCTATGATGGGCTTACAATGGTTCTTGGTCCCAGACTAGAGTTACTAACTAATTAAAAAACATTACATAAACTAACTACGAGTTAAGACTGTTCACACAACTTGGAAGTGACCGACACTTTTGTGTTTCAATAATCCCCCCTAAGGGATGTCACATCCAATTTAACAAAACTTTACCCAAGCAAACTATGCTTCATCTTTCATTTTTAGATCGTAACTCCTGACTTTTCTCTGTAAATATGTTGTATGATCAATTGATTTCTGGATTGAGCTTGTTCCTTGAACTTTTGTAATTGACATTGTGATCTTGAGCATCTTTGACATCATCAACCCAAGCGTCATCTCGTCGCTAGTCTTATGAATCTTGCCATCTTGTTTAACTTGTGACTTATGGACCGACATGCTCATAAAAACCTTTCATGATTTGTTACTTGAAAAACTTAATGTTGCGTTCTTCTTGAGATTCGTTAACTATAATACTTCGTCACTTTCGAGAAAGACGTTCGGTATCAGAGTAGCGGTTCAAAGTCTTAAAATATGTATTTGAGCTTTTCATGAAGTCCTTATGTTTGTTGATAGGGTATGAGCATGTGGCTATAGATCTTGTGAGACAGCTGGAATCAGTACCTCCACCTCCATCTTTAAGTATCCTGCATTAAAACAGTTAGCAATAAAGCGGGGGGACGATATGGCTTTTGTCATTCTGCCCAGTTTGGTTGAGTAACCTTCAAATCCGGTGAGGATCGAACCTGTGATCAGAATAGATTCAATTTTAAAAAGATCTTCTGACACAGATTACAGCTATTATTGAATCTTTCTAACACATAAGTATTAGATTCATCCTAAACTCAGCATGTTCTCAATTATCGCGGAACGTCTCAAAGCAGACAACACGATAATGAGTGAACCAGTGAGTTACTATCATCACCTATTTGAAATAGAAAATTGATTTGAAAATCCATCGACGTGCGTCACATGCTAATTTGGTTTTTGGACACATCGAGAGTTTTTAAAAGCAATCCAAAAATTTCTTTAAACCGTCTGATCCATAACCTGGAACAAGTTTGATTCATAAAGAATCGCACCATTGTTGCTTTCCAGTTGTCACAAGCTTGATTCATAAGAATCGCACAAGTCACCTACCATGAGCTTGTTTGATGTTGGCTCAAGCAGGATTTCCATCTTCATTGTGAATACCTAAGTATCACTCGGATGTTCTAGCAAAATCACAAGGATCTTGCGTAGGACTCTAATGATATTACTTGATATTCACATTGTGTGAGATAACAAGCTAAATTATGACAAGTGTCCTAATGAGATTAATGGATGATCTCTTTTGGCTCTAGACTCAATAGTGCACTTTTAATTTTAGTGATCAAAGGCTGGAGCTGAGTGCCACCTTTTCAATATCAACTAACTCGGAGTGAGAAAGTCAATAGAAATGAGTGTATCTCCGTGAGTTTTGAAACAAAGTCTTTCCGACTTTGAGTGGCTGGGAGGGGTTTGTGCATAACGTCACTGGGTCCATGACTATCTTCAATGTCAGACAACACCTAAGTGTTTCTGACAGCATATGTATTGACCCGGTTTCTGCCTAAGTGTATGGAGGGTTTCTTTCTTTTCACCCTTTATCCTTACATTTCTTTTTCATTCTTCAACCCCTTCAATGCTTACCGAGACTTCATAACTAACACCTTGTTGGGTTTGTTCCAGTGTTAGCTCCATCTCAGTCGGTATTATTCCCGATTCTCACTTTTTCTCCTTTTTAATCATACCTAAGGACTTCTACACTAACTAGTGGATATCCCTGGGTAGATCCCTCCGGTTCTGGCTGGATCATGGGATTTGAATACCTATACCTAACAACCTTATAACTCCATAAAATTAAGTACATGGTTCAGGTCTTTTAGTTAATGTCATCACCAAACAAACCAAAATCATTGAAAAATTCATTCAAAGTGTTTGATATAAGATATCAAAAGCTTTTTTTTTTATTTTTTTTACACAATTGAATGTTTTTAATCATCACTAAAAGTGTAACACCCCCAAAATGGGTCGCAGCGGAATAAGGATCCGGGGCGTGTTACTTCAAGATCAACAGCACAAGATATATATAAGAACGACACAAAAGTCGTTTAAATTGATACATTGGATTTAAATAAAAGACATATTACAAAAGCTTATAGCTTTACTTGTTCTTTGTTTAATATTACAAAAGATAACATAGATTTCCCAAAACATGATGCACATAAATCTTTAACAGTGCAATCCAAAACATAATCCAATGCATCTTTGGCACCTCGTGCCTATTGACCTCCTGAAAACATTGCTTAAAACGTCAACAAAAATGTTGGTGAATTCATAGGTTTATGTATTTAAATTATGCAGGGACCCAAGACCTTTCCCGTTTTGAATGTTTACAACAAATGCAACCCATCACAAAACCAGATTACTGTTGCACTAAAGCACATGAACATGAAGCTCAAACCAGTATTTTTGCTATTTTAAGCATTATTTTGCCGACAGATGTTGTAACCCGCAACATCCAAGTCCGACATGGTCAACGTTCGTTCCCGGTGATAGCTAATCACCCAAACGGGGAGGTTAATCCCAATAGATCTATTTATAACATTCGCGCTACAAACACATAATTAAAGCCAATCTACATCTATGCAATTGACCAATTCATCATGAAAATGGGCCTCAGGAGTGGTTTATCGCTACATAGCAAAACAACATAACAATATACTTTTAAACACTAGCGTCCAATATAAAAACAAAGCATGTTTTTCACCCCAAAATAATAGTTAAATCAGTAAAACTATAAAAAGGTGTGGCTATGAAACTCACCATGAGTACTTGAATAGTCCAATTACAAATCACAGATAAAACGTCCACGCAATACGATAATTGCAGACCTAATTTAAATTTAAGGTCCGTATAATACCAGAGTACTTTAATTTATAACATTGAAAATGAATCTTATATTGTTGACATCGTACAATCGATCGGGCTATCATAAATTAAAGAGTCATGACATGACGCGTACGAGAGTTAGGACACTTTAAATCGTACAATCCAACATCTCGTCGATAACGCCATCCGAAGAGGCCTCATTATGAAACTCCCCTAGTATTATAGCACTTTTGATAACCACTCAATCTTCTATATAGCAAATCACCGACTAATTCATTTTAGTAAAATAATATTTATAAGTGTAAAAAACGTTTTTTAAATATATCTTTTCGTCAAAAAATGCCCTAATTGGTCTTTTTAAAAAGCCACGTGCTCGCGTTTCTACGTCACGTCTTCGGTAGTAAGACGAGTGATCAAAATATTACATTTTCAAGTTTTTGATATTCTGTGATGAATAGTGTTTTTACTGTTCACAACAGCTATTTTACTCGTTTTTAGGTTTTAATTAACGTAAAACCCGTTTTTGTCGTATCTTATTCGTTATAGCTCCGTTTTTAGCGATTCTTTCGAGCACGTTCTCGTAATTGAAAGTTTTATTTATTAATGGATGTTATATAAGTAAAAGTTTTCTGTGAGAATAGTACTTTTTATAAAAATTGTTTTATAAAAGTATTAACTATCGTAAACTTGTAAATGGCGTATCTTCTTCGTTATTAATCGGTTTTTCGAGTTCTTTATGACCCATCGATCCTTGTGACATGTAGTATTTTATAAAATCATAAAACATATATGTAAATTTCGAAACTTAAACAGCCCCTAAGATATTTATTTCCAAAATGTGTTTAAAACTTGTTTTATGTATTATTTAATTTAGTAGTTTACTTTAAAAACCCTAATAACCATATGTAACATATGTGATACTTATATTAATGTCCATTAGTCCATATATTTTCCATTTGTCCATGAAAACAAAGTTTAACGAATTTACTTTCCATTATTTTCACATGTGAAGAATAGAAAAAACCTTATAAACCCCTAATTAACCTAAACATGTTTATACTTAAACCATATGTTAACATACTTTTACTTTTACTTTTCCATGATATATATGACCATATGACATAAGAATAAGTGCATAAAATCATAAACATAAATAATAACTCATTTTACATATTAAAAAGTCCTTAGTGGTGATTATAGCCATATTTAACATATAACACATAAAATCATAAGAAATAAAAGTATAAAGGAATTAGGAAGACCTTAGTGATAATGTATGAGATGAGAAATAAGTTCTAAACCCGTGTTTAGATTCAAAACCAAAGCTTACAAGCTTATAAACCCTAGATTAGGTTTGAAACCCTAATCTTCCCTTTTCTTCCTTAAACCTTGCAAATGATGAACCAATGCTTGAAAACACTTTAGTATGCCTTAGGATTGATGTGTAAAGGGTTGTATGGATTGTATAAAAATTTTGTATGGTTTGATTATATGAGCTTATTGAGCCGTGAGCTATAAGAGAACAAAGGAAGGATTTTTGTGATTTTTGGTTAAGTGTTTAAGAAAGGAAGAGTGCATGTATGCTATATATAGTCAAAATATCTAACTAACCTAACCATGGTTACTTTCTAACCCTTGCTCAAGGTTAAGTGGTTTCTTATAATATCTAGATATTTATAATATCTAGATATTTATAATATCTAGATATTTATAATATCTAGATATTTAGGGCAAGTTGATATCTCTTGGTCCTATCTTCAAAATTCGGCCACATACTCATATGTATGTTGTATTTATTATTTTGGGTATTGGGTATAATCGTGGGTATTTGTTTAGGCGTAGTTAGGTTTTGGAACTTCCGGGAATGCCTAAACGCATTTTATCGTGAAACGTAAGCATTTTACGTAACCAATAAAAATAAGATGAACAAAGTTATTAATTATCCTCATAATAATCATATAACACTTGCTTGATGTAAACATTTAATTGTTTAATGCCCGTTTACATTGAATGATCATTTTTAGTTTACGCGATTTAGCTTAACGATTATGATTTAAAAGCAAACGCGTAAAACCCTAAAAATAATTAGTGGATTAAATAATGTCATACAATGACCTAAAACACGAGGTGTTATAATTTTTCAATATGAATAAAATTATTGATTGAATATTGTAATGTACACAATTATTATCAAATGATGATTGTTTTAATTTAATTATTGGCAATTTTTTGATTTATAACATAATACAAGTGTTTTACTTGTATAATGTGTTAGTGTGTTTGAACATATATATGTTTTTTTTCATGCCGCAACAATTACATTATAAAATAGTAGATATATTAGTTATGTCGTACATTATTAAAAGCTATAACTTGATTATACACTATTCATATGCATAAATAATGTGAATAGTTAAAAAGTGTACATCTTATATTCCGTAACTACATATTTTCAATTTGCAGTCATTACGTTAAATCACAATCATTTTTTTAATATTTTGTCTATTTATTCCTATCAAGCAAATGCATACCAAAAGATAAAAAAATATATAACCAGTTGATCACATAAATTACATAGACACAACGAACGTTAGCAGATAATTAAAATTAAAAAAACGAAATAACCCAAAAACAATAAAAGTAGATAGCTATAAAGAGATGACCACTATCGATCTTCGAGACATCAGCGAACCAACAAAAACCTTAAATGCATGCTTTAAAGTTTAGCAACTACATCCACGTAATAAGTATTGATAAAAATGATGATTTTTTTCATTTCCAAACATTAAAAGAATTTCACAACATCTTCCTCATATCGTCCTCCTGTATAGTTTCATTGTGTGGATGGTTACGTCTCGTAAATCAGAATTTGGGAACAAACCAAGTTCAGTAATCATATGGTCCCTATGATTAATTTGAGATGTAATTTGCTTAAAAACAGACGATATATTAGATAAGAATCTAGCCTCTGTCAGTTTCAAATTGCACTGCATGAATAATATATACTTATTCACGTAAATCGCTGGTTACTCAGTAAGTGACAAATCCATGGAAGAAATTTTTTGAAATAATTTCGCTTGGTAAAAAAAATAAATTAAAAGGAAGCTCGAATAATATATAGTAAAAAAACAAAACCTAACCGCCCATCCAGATACACTGCTGTTTATTTTACAATCTAATACTTAATGGTAATTATTTTTATATCATTTTACATAACTGCTCTGATGAATTACTTATACTACATCAAATTGAAAGCAGTTTTTAAACTCTACCATCTGACAGTAACTTATTTATCCAACTATAACATCTCCCAATTTTTTTTATTGTCAATAATATAATTATATCAATAAAAGAACAGCACAGATAAAATAATAAAATAATTCGAACATTAGTATAAAAACAATACACTAAATAAACACAATTAAAAAACACGATTTACATAATATAAAAATTATAAAATAACATAAAAAACAAAAACAATAGACAGTACCATGAACAATCACAAAAGTACCAACATATTTGTTGATACAATGACTATAATACACCGCCATTGCCACCTTAATGCCACAATAAGTACTTCCAAAAAATCACCAACAAGACCCAAAATGGCCTTCTCAAAATAATATCGGACGATAAACGCACACTCAAATAATATAAGGTTTAGAGACGCATATTACTTCATGGATGGATGGGCAAAGTTTTTAAATAAGAATGAACTTAATAAAAAAAACTTAAAAGGTTTAGAGACGCATATTATGGATGGTCAAAGTTTTTAAATAAGAATGAACTTAATAAAAAAACTTTATATTACATATCCGCAGAAACTTTAACTATTTATCCATGAATAATACACGATTCCAAACTTGAACTATCTGACTGCGAATTTATCACCAGATTTTTAGATGAGAAAGTCATCTTGCGTGATGTTGGTAAACTTTTGAAAGTACTAAATTCCGATTCTTATAAGGATGATACTTCATTATTTTGTACGTTCTATACGTGGGTTTAGTGAAACATTTGATTTAATATTGGATGAGAAATTGAGGTATTTATACTACAAGAAAATGTAGAAGTTGAGCTGAAATAAAATACATTAATTTATGATTGTTCGTTGGGAATATTAAACTATTTAATGGCAATAAAAGAAAAGTTATTACTGTTATTAAATATTTGTTGTATTGTGAAGCGTGTAACAATTCAAGGCAATTAATGAAAAAAAGAAAAAGAAAAAGAACCTTTAAACAGCGAGTATTTGTTTTGATGTGAAGCGGATATAATACTTTTTAACAAATAAATATATGATGACATGACATATAATGTATACACCAAGATATAATAATCATAACAAAGTTATATCAAATAGATAATAATGGCCATCAGAAATCATAGACATGACTTCCATCACACATCAACATGACATATAACTTATATCGAAGAGATAATAATAGCCATCTGAAATCATCCAGATCACTTCCATCACACATCAAACAATATAAACTTATATGTTTATAATCGTGTGTAGTTTTAGATAACACTTATTTTGTAAGCAGTATAAATAAAATTGTTAATGCAATCAAATATTTGGCGTTAGTTTTAAATAGTTTCCCTCAATGTAAAAGAAAATTATTCAGATACACAAATGATCTTATATATTTGGAGTCTCAAAATCTTATAAAATATTCATAACTAATTGCAAAGTGAGAAAAGTAAATTGGTTCATTAAATATTACAACTAAACATAACACTTAAACTAAACACTAAAACAACATTAATCAACTAATGGAGAAACAACTGATTATAATATTAAAGACTACATGTATGGGATTGATTATCCAGTTAAGTATAACATCTATAGATATGGGGCTTACTGATCCAGTTGTTCCACATGATTCATCAATCATTTGTGGCTGCCGAGACACCCATTACTAATAGAAAGGTTACTGAATGTTAATCGGTCACTTTGTCGACAAATTATGCTATTTTTTTCTAAAGTCCACACTTACCTGCAAAAACCCAAATATAAAGAATGATTACATTCAATACATGAGAAAAACAATTTATTCATTATCAAATATAGTACTTTACACAAAAGTAGTTTGAACCAAACCTTCACTTTTTGGAAGACTGACGCACTGATATTCAGTAACCATTATATCAGTAATGGGTGTATTAGCACCACAAATGGTTGATAAATTATGTGGAACAACTGGATGAATATGCCGCATATCTAAAGACTTCTCACAAGAAAAATCCCCCTAGAGAATTACCATAACACCATCACAAAACGACAACATATGACGTCGTTTTCGAGGTGCGCTGCCTGCTTTCTCTAGTTCAATTACATTACACAAACCATACAACTGATTACTTTTATTGAACGAAGATATTATTAAATTGTTAACATATAAAACATGTTAATTCATGCTTATATACGATCATTAGCTAACGAAATATTGTAACTTATCTTTTACTATAAAAATTTAAATATATAGTGATAGTGTTATCATTTTAAATTAAACCTTATCAGTTCCTATATTAATGCATCATTTAACGTATATACCTTTTATCAACACATCAACCATAAAGACTCACAAACCCTAAAAAACACATATTTTGCTAACATGACAACAAATACCAAACCTTCTGTAACAATTGTTACAAATTTTTCCAAAGCAAATTCAGAAAATACCAACGTCAAAGACAATCCTATTGTGCAACAAATAACACACATACCTCAATCGGAAGACAAATTGAATATTTCAACAAAAAACAACAATCCCGAAAGATGTGATACAAAAGAAGGTATGATTTAGTTTACATTAGAATACATATTAATCTATTTTTATATAAGGATTGAATCATATATGTTAAAATATGCATTTTTATATTTACATTACAGATGAGGCCTGTCAATATTATGACGGGAATTGGAAAAAATTTATCTCGAATATAAGAAAGGCAGATGAACTAATCTACATCAAGCCGTTGGAAAAAAATTATCTCGAATATAAGAAAGGCAGATGAACTAATCTACGTCACGCCGGACATGCCGAAAACGATGCTGATTTTATTGACCTAAACTTCTTTGGTAACAATGAAACCTAAATGTTTATCTTCAAAAGCTTCATTGGATAATTGTCTTTAACATTTACGGTAATTGAACAATTTAGAAATTTTTTATTGCAATATATTGCTTACACTTTGTTTGATATGTTTTTTTTGTATTGAAAGTTCGTCAAGCTTCAAGAACTTACCATATTAACGACCTTAACCTAAAAAGTTATAATTCATATAGAATGCATGAAGCTAAATACAATAACAAATAAGGTAGATAACAATAAACAATTCAACACACTACAAATTGCAACAGTAAAAAATGCTACAAAATTACGAAACCAAAAAAACATACATGATATCAATCTAGGTTAAATTTATGCGCCAAAACATATTTCTTCTGAATATTTTTTTTGTTTTTCAAGCAAATCCGTTACTAATTCCAGTTTAGCCTCATCGTCTTTACGAAGATTTATCCAGAAAGCAATAGCCTTATTAATGACTTCAGACCTACGCAAGCCACGAAGTTCATCAATCAGCTTATTCTTGCTACTTATATCATTACTTAATTGAGCACAAATTGACGATGTCCCCAACGAAATTACACTTTCCCTGTCAGCTTCAATATGGAATGCGAATTTCATCTGATCTTTTAAGTCATCTGAATTTGAAACCTTCGCAAGTTGTTGTAATGAAAACATTATAATATTGTTTTGTAATACCATTTCATTTGTGTGTTCAAAGAAATATTTATATTGCAAAAAAGTAACCACCCAATAACATATACAGTGCGTATAGAATGTAGGTGGTTAATAAACCGTCATCAGGATGTAAATCTTTTTTTTGAACATACATCAGGATGTAAATCAAAAGAGTAATAATATAGGAATAATAATGAGAACTTTTATACGTAGTAGTATATCACAGTTCAATTTCACCATCCAGAAATTTGAATTTTTACATAATTCATCAATTAAATATAAATACACACAATTACTTTACTAAGATATAATAGATCAACAATTTTTCAGTACTTATTAACCAAATAATAGTACTATCAACGAACCAATCTATAAAAATAAGATAATTAATTTTTATTATCGAACAAAATATAAACATAATAGTCTTGCTGCTTATACAATATGGAAAAATACATGTACAACAATTTATATGTTTACCTACAAACGATAAAACGTTTAAAATACTTTTATTAAATTATACAAAATATATGGATTCAATTTAGTTAGTTAGAGAAAAATAAGGCATTTTAAACGGATTTTCAAAATTCTCAACTCTTCTTTAGAGAAGAAAAATCATTTCCTTCTCTAGAAATTTGTACGCACCCAATTCATTATTTATAATTACAATATTATCATCATCCCCATACACATCTTCATTTTTCATTTTAATTCCCACAATAAATGGAAACCAGTACTAATCATGCATCCAAATTTGATGATGCTTTACATATCTTAACAAACAAGCAAAAATACAATTCATCTGTAAGCAGTATTATCAAGTCACACGAAGATCGTCATAAAAAACTGCTTCACATGTTCCATGAATTGCAAATATCAATGGCTTCAAAAACGGATACATTGAGGAAGTTTATTGCATATCCTTTAAAAGTTACATGTCACTATAAATTTATCAGTCTCTTGTATGATGAAATCGATAGAGATTTGGAGCAGATGACATTTGTCAGAGATCAACTGAAAAAAGTGAATGATTCAATTGCCGGAAAAAAAATACTACTTCATGCTATGTGCTGATACTGCCTACGATATTTACGATGCTATTTAAGATGTTTCTGATGTTATCATACTTTCTGAGTAAACTTAAATTTTTGTATTGGACCTCAATTACTATTTTATGCAATTATTTTATATATACCATAATTCATGACTGCGCAAAGCATATATTAAATGCTAGTTTACTTTTGGAAACTTATAAATGACTTCATTTATGTATTTGTTTTGATACATGAATATACACTATACGTCATAAAAGTTATATATGACGTGTAATAATGTAAACATTGAGATCCTCTATTGTAAAATGAAAACAAATAATATGTTCGTTTTAATTATTGCTAGGCCCATTTATTATCATGCTCATCTTGTTCACCGGTTCAACCTGAATAACATGAAATAATTAATTTGAGAAGATCCTTATTTTTATGGGTTTTGCTAACCCACTTGGAAGAGGTTAAAGTGTTTTTAACACACACAAACTTTCCTAAATAACCAGAAAATGCATTAAATGTTTAGCAAAACCCTATAATATAAATAACTATATATTTATCATTACAGTAAATACATATAATTATAAAAATATAATGATAAAAAGTATGTGACATCTATTGTATGAACATTCCCACCATAACTCAAATAAATCACCAAGTCAGAATACACTTTTTAATATTAAATTAACCTAGCGCATCATCAGAAACCATTATCACATTAACATAAACTGCAACATTATAGTAACAAACAAATTTATATCAAATCAGCAAGCTGAATAATATACACCTCACACCCTTAAGCTTCTCAGCATCCATGTCAAAAAATTCTCTAAATTTATTATCACCCACAACACTAAAATTGTCATCAAACCCTTCAGGAAACAAATCAAATTTTTTAATATCACATACATATGAATATTCTTTCCCATCCACAACAATTTTGTATAACTTCCTTGCTGATGTCAAAACTTTCAGCATCATATTCAATACCTACATGATCCCCATTGAAACAAAACAACTTAACATATTTCTCACTGTTTACACCCTTACGTTTTCCATCTTGCTCTCTAACCAAATCGGAAAACATGTGAACAACAATTGACATGGAAACCTGTAAACATATAAAAGTTTTTTTACAATGACACATGCAAATTAATGTCACTACATAATAACAATTTAATAATCTTACATTCTCATGATCTGCAACTGTCATCAACTGAATAACTTCATCAACAACCTCACCAGCATTATTAAGTTTTAATTTGACAGTTTCTTCACTTATCATGCATTTATCATCTTTCTGTTATAACAAAACAAACAACATAAATATCAGATGGACAGCATTATCGAACATATAAAACAAAATAACATTAATGTAATATACACTTACAAAATCATAGTAACTATAGGAAGAATAAGAAATCGAAGTTGAAAAGACACCAAATGCCATTGCGAATTATTTAAGGTAATAATTAAACTTTAGTAGAATTATCTATTTATAAGCACTATAGAAAATAAAACCGCCACGTACTGCACAGTTTTCTACCAGCTAGTTATAGACAACACCTAAGAATATACATATACTTGGAAGTTATAGCTAATCCACGACCACAATATAACTAACAGACAGCATGGAAGTTTATAAACTTACATTGTATATATTAAATTAAACAAACTCACTGTCAATACTAACTACAAACAAATTTAATATATTGTAATCGCTACCTATATTAAAACACAACAAATGTGCAACACGAGCCATCAAGTTAATTAAATATGACAAACCAAATCTCAACATTATTTATTAGATGACTATTAGTTACACAAACCTAATTGTGGATTTGGGTCATTATTAAGTTATAGCAAATCCTAATTATCAAACAATAACACAAAACGTAATGGACCAAAACCCACAATTTGGTTTGGGCCAAATAATAGTAATCTAATATTAATGATTCATCCAAAAGCACAACGCTTAACTTTATCAGCATCCATCTCAAATTTATCATCAAAAATTATTTTATATCACATCACAAATTGAACGTCATGAAAACCAGGAACCCTTAACGTTATTAGCATCCATCTCAACAACCATCTTTAGATTTTATACTCATACACGAAATTCCAACACATCAAATGAATAAAATTCAACAACAAATATGCAACATGAGGCATCAAGTTTACCTAAATATCAAAATAAATATATAGTTACATAATATCAAACGCATATATAAACACATGAACAGATTATTATTATTATTATTTATTTTTTTATTATAAACATCACTTCATTAGAATAAAAGAGATTACAATACATTGGAGGGAAGCCGAGATACTATCTGAGCTCCCACTCCTTTAGCAATAGAAAATTCAATCCTATTAAAAATATGACTAGCAGCGCGGGCCCCAATATCTTGAGCCATGGAAAAATTCCGGACCCACTTCAGTAAAATCACCGCATCTTTCTCGAGTTCCCCAAAAGAAGAAAATGAGAAAGGGAGAAATCTGTATCCAATATCCGCACATTTAGTCATATACTTACCCCGTTTGCACTATGTAGCATCCGTCACCGCCCGCCCAGGAGCAAAATCAGACATCCCTGTTTGTGTCAAGGGAGAAGATCCAGTCAGATCCACACACACATCCAGACCTCCATCCCACGAGTAAAGAAGCATATCTGCTGGACGTAATTTTTTGTCATGTCCCCCATCCAGTCCGATATCAACTTCCTTACCAGCTGAAATACCCGATCGAAAACAGATGTCGACAAGGGTGTCACAAACCATATTGTGACGGTGCTTAATCCCTATAAATGCCCAACCCAATGATATACAGACTCCCATAAATATCCTCAATAAAAACACTTGAACAAGCATGAACAAGGCTTGAGACAGAAAATAAAGGGGACTCCAAAACGGTTAACAGCAGAACTGAACGTTAAATCTAATCGTTCATAGTCTGTTCCAGCCCCAGAAATGTGACACCAAACGAAGCCAGTTCTGAAGTGTATCCTCCTTTTGATATAGCCACATAAGGCCATTTGTCGCGCGATAAGAATAAGAAGAATTGCTGCATCCTTATTACGCCTAGTAAATATATGTCTGCCATCTTTTTCATAGAGTATGGGGCAGCGACTCTCACTGGATTACTTAGGAAAACAAAAAAAATTCTTCCCCCCCCCCAATAAATGGGGAGCATTGTTAAACACACACAAAGCGTCACGAAAGTGAGCCATGAGCTACATACCAAACAGCTCGAAGTATTTATCTGCAAAATACAGACTGCAAACGTGAGGCAATAAAGGAACTAAAAAATTCAACTTCACCGTGCTTAATAAATGCAAGTGCCCCCAAATGCAAAGGGTAAAGTAGCGAGTCTCACTCTATCCTATTCCCCAAACCCCGATCCGAAAGCCATGATAATACACACCAAGGAAGACGAAGAGCCATGTCCAAAAGATAGTTGAGCCGACCAAACACACTAGGGAGGGCATGTGCACATAGTAAAACTATAGTTAGAATAATTGCCCACACACGCCCGAATGAGAAGCAACTCACATTGAGGATCATTAATCTTGGCTACCGCGTCCAAAAGCCCAATGGTTTTAGATACTCTCTTCATGACAAGCGCACTACCAAAATCAACATCCACACTAACAGGCCCACCCAATAATAATAATAATAATAATAATAATTATTATTATTATTATTATTATTATTATTATTATTATTATTATTATTATTATTATTGTAGAATGATTCAAATAAAGTAATTACAAAAATATAATATTACATATCATATATATCCTCATCGGATGATTCATCAAATAGCACGACCTAATTTCATTTAAAAACAGATATAATTTGCAAATAATTGACAAATTAGCTTTTATGTTGATGTATAAAATTTAAAATGAAACCACATAAATTTAAACATTGTTTTTTTAAATATATTTTTAATGGTCCAAAAGTATATAGTATACTTTAAATGACACATATATTATGAACAATCGACGTTATTGAATAATAGTACGAACAAATAGTATCTAGCAAACCATTTGGAATCATATTATACATAAGTTCTTAAATTATACATATGTTCTTTAATATATACAACGGAGTTCTCGATAATATCAAACTTATAAGTACACCATAGTTTCTTTAGAGCAATAAATGGAACTGAAGGATTCTTGAACGCCGAATGTCTTTATTACAATTCCAGACCCAAATTTAACCAATGGGTCTAAAATTGCCACCTCTAGTCCCATGGTTTTTTCACACATACCATCAAATGTAGACAGTCTCATATTTACTTCGTTAACCATAGTTTCATACATATTTGCCGCATATACTAATGGTAATACGAACCGTAAGTCACCTCGAATCATACCCACTGTACGCGCTGATATAGTTTATTGACAAAATAGCTCAAACCAGACTCATACCCACTGTAGCAGAAGAAACAATGGTATATACGACTCATACCCACTGTAGAAAAAGAAACAATGGTATATAAGACACATACCCACAGTAGCATAAGAAAGAAAAGAAACACTGGTATATAAGCGCACTATCCACACCAGTGAGACAAACTGTGTTACATCAAAAGGTATGGATGGGTATCGATGATGACTCATATCTACTTCATCTACATGTGGCATGCAAATACCACATGTGAAAAAAAATACGGAATATTTCCCATGAAATAGAAAAATAAAGATGATTCACAATAACATAATTTCAGTGTAACATTTAAGTTTCTTACAAAGCTAACAAAGGTCACCCTGGCAGGACTTGGAAGATATTTTAGAACCTTAGATTCAGAATCCTCCAATTCGTTAACCATTTTGCCGCCATAACTGTTCATAAAATTATAATACTGTATTAATTAGTAAGGGTGGTCTATGAAACTCTAGGGACTTCAATTATTGGGTTAACTAAAAAGTTAAATGTAACTCATTTTTCCTTTTTCACACTTATTTATAAAAAAAAAATAGAAAATTAGTGAAATCCGCTTGGCCAGAACCTAATGGGCCAACAAATCAGCCAATAAAATAGAATTTAAAGTCAAAAAGATAAGTTCAAATGCCGAAAATGAAGTGTAATATCCAGATTTGAAAATATTTGTTTTGTAAAAACAACTAAATGCTACTCAATGACTACAACTTACAACGAAAGTTAAGCCTAATACATAGATCATTTACATCTACATTTTGAATCATATAAATATAGACCAGCCTATGATTTGGAAGTTTGTTGAAATAAATTCAATAACCTTATCTCCTTTTCCTCATATTGAACTTACCTCATATTCTGAATAATTTTTCATTTATAAAAAAGTACTAAAACATAGAAAAAAATAGCGGCAAGAACATGAAAAATAACTTACTAAAAAATAAGCATAAATAAAGGAACACAACATTAAACACAGACTTACGATTAACAATAACATGCTACTTTAATTACAAACATTATAAATACCATTGACATAGAATATCAGTATCAGCATACATTTGCCAGCAAAAAATAAACCTTACGAAGGAATATAGTGAACATCAATATCAGCATACTTTAGCCAGATAAAGACGAACCTTAAAAAGGAATACCAACATCAACAATATGCATATATTTTTGAACATTTATATATTGATGAGTAATCATAATATGGAACACTTACATCTGCTGTTCCAAGTTCACTAATGCTACTTTCAACTACATATCTATCACCAACGCGTCTTTTATTGTAGATGTCAGAAACATTATTCATATATTTTATTTAATCTAATTGAACAGCATCATTAACATCAGCATTGACTTCTGGTTTGACAGTATCAGCTATTTTTACGAAATTCACATCTAGAACAACTGCTTGTTTATCTTCTTCCATTACTTCTCGTTTGTCTTCAGAATCACATAATGAGATATGCTTACTACATTTCAACTTCATCAATTTTCGATTCTCTTTTTCTTGTGTAAAACAAATTGAATATTAACATTAATTAATTAGTAAAACAACAAAGATTACAACTTCAAAATACGTAAAACATTAAAGCATTTCTTCCAATTGACATATCTATGGCTAAATAACACGTAATAACTTTTGTTGCGTCAAAACTAGTTGTTCTCATAAATTTTATCCAATCACCTTCCATTGTCAGATACATTTGTTTTTTCCTTTTAGATAATTTCACAATATTTTGATGTAGTTCCATTGGAAAATCTTTATTTCCATATCGTAATATTGCAACTTTAAATTCGTTCATACGATGACGGCAGGGGCGGAGGGGATGGGGTGGCTAGCGGGTGTTGGGCCTCCCCCAACCAGGGACAGATTTCAACAAGGTGTGGGGTGGTACAGGGCCTCAACTTTTTTAGGGGCACCCCGATTATAAACATAATGGCTCATTTTGTTCGGTTTCTACCATAAATTTGATAACGGTGTGTTCAGAAATGTTGAGATGTAAGGCTTTAACAAGAAATAAATGAAAGTTACCTAGTATCAAGTATTTTCATATATGAACAGAAAAGGGGCGTAGATTTATTTGGTTGAGGAAGATGATGACTTTGGGTCAAAATGCATCCAGCCCCCTAAACGTTTAGTTTGTACACTTTTATTCAATTTTTTAGTTTTATTTATAAATAAGTGTAAATGTTTACAAAATTGACATTTCTAACCTTTATTTAAAAAGAAATTTCTGTGTTTAGTCATCTACGTTTTTGACAAGGTGTTCAATAATCAATATGCCATACTCTTAAATAATTAAATGGTCACAAATGTTAATATAATTCAAAAGTCTAATTTATTTCTATTTATTTATTTGCAACACAAGTTACTTATTTCACACTTTACGTGTTCGAAAGCCTATACTAAATTTTTTCACAGGGACTTTAAAATTTTCAAGACCGTCCTGCCCCCTTCTAGCCTAATAGGTCCACTATGATATAGCCTAAGAGTCTTATATCAAGAAAATGAATGAATAACCGGCTACTCCCAATTATTGCTTTACGTTGCTTAGGTTAAAAAAATAAAGTATAAGTTTTAAAGGAACTGGAACAAACAAATCAAAAGTATCACTCGTCTTATAAGGTATTGAATGCTTTTATAGTATTAATCTATTCTTCCATTGTGATCACAATTTGTGATTTTTCTTTCCATTACCGAATGACTTGTCGATAGTTTCCTTAGACATTATGATTATTATTTCTTAAGTACTTACTTTTATTTTTTTATGTACTTATTTACTTATTGAGAAGTATTAATGGTTAGTTGGTCACAAAGTTTAGAAACAAAGAAAGCTACTTTGATTCGTTTGAATGCAAACGAAAAAGAATAAGTGAATGTGACAAAGGAGCGATGTAGCAATTAATAGAATAACTGTGAGGGTTACTTTGTATGAATTTGGAAGATTAGAATTATGAAAGTACAATTAATCGACAAAGAAAAAGGCATTATATAAATTTGGAAGATTAGAATTATGAGAGTACATAAATGAATGTTATAACCTTTATAACAGGAAATAAGTGTTAGTAATCTTTCATCTTCGTAGCAAAGAATAAGGCTATTGTTATATTGTTACTAACTATATACGGTTGTCATGCATTGTTATATTATTTTGAACTATATACGGTTATTATCTTTAAAAAAAATTATCGGCCCCCCTTAACATAAAATCCTGGCTCCGCCCCTGGATGACGGGCAACAAACTTTGAAGGAAATGTCTGCAATAAATAATAAAAACACTAAAATATATCAACAAAAAAACTTAGTGCTTATAAATAAATATAACATGAATAATGTTTAATATATTGAATCATACCAAAGGCCGATTTTTTAACACGTAAAATTTAACAAATTTATGAAAATAATAATCATCTTCACATTCTGATCCTTGACATCCACCTATATATAAATAAATCAAGGAATTAGAATTGGAAAAGATCAAACTAATAATGCAATTATTAATTTATAAAGTTTGAGAACTACTGCCTTCAACATCTTTGGTTATCCCGTCAACTATATCAAACTTGCTTCCAGTTAATATATATCATAGGAGGATCTGCGAATTTTAATTTAACAATTATTAATTTCATTTTACACAACAATAATTTCCTTACAAATAAATAACATTATTCAGAATCCTACATAAACATGTACCTTTTCCATAATAAAAAACTCTAGCACAACGCTTTTCATTAAAATGATGACTAATTTATTTAATATTTTTATTAAATAAATACTGATAATTAAAAATAAATTTAATTGTTTTTTGTGTGTCCGCGTTGTATACTGTTCGAATAATGTTTGCGGTGCTGTTTTAGCCCTTTTCGGCTCGTTTCCAGGTCTCGGGCAAATCTAAAAAGTTGTCAGGAATGTCATTCCACATCAAATTGCTTTAGAGTCCGAGTCGTGAAAACGTGATTTAGATGATCGTTCTTATAAGTCAAGCCAGACCCTAAAAGTCAAAGATTGAAATCGTCATTCTAAATTCGAAAATTCTCGGATGTTACAAAATATATGTCAATTCGTGAATTAATAAAATCGATAGCACATAGAATAATATATCTTGTAGAGTTGTAGCACATACCAATAGGTAAACCAGTGTCTAAATTCAATGATCTTATAACACAAAACTTGGTCACTTCAAATCCAGTGTTATTAACATCACCATTAAATGTATTTGACCGACGTGCAAATGAGAATCTATCAAAACTTATTTTGTATGGATGATTTGTGAATTTGTAAGATTCCGTATTGGGAATAACATTAAAATTACGCATAAGAACAACCATGTCCTCTCTGAAATACTGATTGAGATATGATAATCGACCATTCCTTACAATAACATGAATCTTGTCGCCCTGTAAAATAACAGTTATATGATAAACGAAACTTTAAAACAACATATAAGTATATAAATAAAAAAATATGACATATAAAAAATAATTAAAAAACAAACCTTCTCATCTAATACAATCTTCTCAAAATGTCGATGAGTTACTTCCATAGACGGTTCCCTATAACACCACCTCCTTAAGACTTTTACCTTAATGATGCAAGGAATTAATTCTGGAGTTAATTGACTGATAAAAGTTATTGGTGTTTTCATTTTGGCTTATATATGAGAGTATACAGATGTGATAAAAATTTATAACTTAGTGAAATATCCTTGAAATAAGATATATAAATTCATTTTAGCGGTTATCTAAAACGTGGTTCCGTAATGACGTAGTCTAAGTAAACGGTTACGATTTTTTAATAGAACATTCACACTTTAATTAGGATGTGGTTTGGTTTGTGTCAGTATTAGTTGGCCAGTTTTTTAAGTGGTCTAGTTTTTGTTTGGGCCTTGGCTTATTGAGGTCTTGTGACAGTCTTTGTATTTTGGTTCTTTTGTTGTATTTCTTTCTTTTAACTTGTTAAATTAGGAGAAATGCCTTGTTTTGTATCCTTTCTTTTATTGTAGTCTTAATAAACTGTTGCCTTTCAAAAAAAATATAATTTGTTCTTTTAACTATTTAAGATTACAGGATTTATACTGAAAAATTCAAATATGTTTATATTCCTCAACATTGTTGTTAATCACCTGAATTTCCAACTCTACTGAGAGCCAACTAATATGAGGTTAACATTTTATTTAAAATGTATGAAGGCATTAAGACTTAATCACTTGAATTGCCCAATTATACATAGATTATATGTTCACGAAAATTGTAGACCAAACATGACCAACAGCAGTTATAACTTTAAGAAGTACTTACAAATTAAAAGTATGTCATTCTTTATCAAACATTAATACGTATAATGCCAGAATAAAACATTTCTAAAACGATAATTAAATTTGAAATTACATATAAAAGTGATTATAACAGCATACATCATCAGTAATCTAATTTTTAAAACATTTATCCACCGTATCCAGCAATGCAACGGTATATTTCATCTTCTTACGAACCACATATATGAAACTTTCAGCCATTTTAGGATCTTGATCTGATAATTCTCGTGATATATTCGTCATATTTTGTAACGAATCAATCTCTTTGCTAATCAGTGATATCCATAATTTGGAACGATCAGTTGATGATAACACATAACTGGATTCATATGACTTCAACCCTGAAAACTAAAACACGTCACTCGCCTTCTTTGTAGTCAAAATTAAACATTTTAAAATTTAAAATACATACCTTCATTAACTTTTGCTATATTTGAGACATCTTCAGTTTTACCCTTCAAATAAAAATTAATTCATAATCATATTATAAACAGTTATAAATAACAAATCAAGTATCATAATTAGCGACACATATAAATTTGGAATATCAATTAACATATGCAATATTTACTAACCTCATTTGTAATATATTTTTCTTTCGAAGTTAGGTCAACTACATTTATGGTTTCACCAATCTGCAATAAAATGTATGAATTATTTTATAAATAACAAACTAACATACACTTCACCATTTTCAACCAAAAAAATTAATGTAAAATTGACGTAACATTTAAGATGGTAAACAATGTCATTAACCTCATTTGACAAATCATCTAACGGACTCACTTCGAGTGTATTCATGTAAATTGGTGACAAATCAGACATGAACCCATTGAAAAAATCATCATTTTGGAAATCAAAATTTTGCAAATCAATTGTATCATCAACATCTGTTGCCTTTTCTAAAGCCAATAAATCCTCAGAATTTTTCAAATCAATTGTATCGTCAACATCTACTGCCTTTTGTAAAGCCACTAATTGATTTAGATGAATCATACTGTCATTATTTTAACATAAATGATGATTATACGTAGTATTTATTAATAATACATTATATAACACACAAGTAAACTACCCAATAATGCTAAATTATAGCATTAAAATCACCCCACTAATCCACAATTCGAATAACTTGCACACTCCAACTTTAGAACAGTAACTTCCGTCACATATCAAACAGTCTACAACCGAATTGTACACGACCTTTCACGCACAAAATTTATTTATTTATTTAATAAGTTCCTTCCTGTAAACCAAAAATAGCATCATTATACTTCACATTTTAATGCATCAGTTGTCAAATCAAATACTACTAACAATCAAAATATATTTGAAAATACACTCTAATACGTTATATTTGAAAAACAACATTTTAATCATACTATATCGTATAAAGAATTTCCTATAAAAAATTACATTTTATAAATTTTTTTTTGTAAAATCATGTGATCATATACTATTTCTTAAATTGTATGATTAAGTCGCTGATCCACATCATAGAATTACATGCAATACTAATACGTTTTAAAGACTATGACTAATGCACATGAAACTTCCAATTACATTTCGAAACCATATGACCCACAAAAATTGAAATAATACAATTTTAAAAATAGACCCACCTAAATTTTTGAGAAGTTTGTTTAAACTTATAAATTTTATACAACTAAAAATTAGAGTAATATTTAATAAAAAATAAAGATGACAATAACAAACACAAAGTCCTCAAATAAGATAAGAATATATTACGTTGGATATTTCATGTCTTTTTATTAATAAAAAAATGGAATCATTCATAAACTATAGCATGAATTCAAACTTTGATCAATGATCAATTAAGTACAAAACTCAAATAAAAAACATGTATCCATTGAAGAAAAAGAATATTACAATATGAATGCAATAAACATTTGCATGAAATAAAATTATCAAATAATATAACAATGTCGCGTTGTCCGCATTTGGATAGTTGGTAGAACGCATGAGTTCGATAATAAGAAATATATGAATGCATATAAGCATTTGCATAAAATTGAATTTTGTCAATATACTATAACATTACCCTCCTTTGGCTTGTTGATTGAACGTTTGAGTCTCAGAAGAAGAAAGATCAATATTTGAATATATGGGCAAAAAGATATTTCTCCGGCCGTAATGTAGTTACGCCACTGATCAAGAGTAATTTATTCTCAAGGAGTAATACTATCACAAATAGTTTAATAAAAATAACCACGGATACACATGTAATCCTTTGTAGGGACATAACTAATAAACGAAAATGATGATAGAGAAAAATATCATCAATTGTGTAATTATTTTTTTATACTTGTGGATCTAGCATTAGTACTACAAAATAATGAGAATAAATTACTCTAAGATATCCCTTATCAAATATCTCTTATAAACCAACCAGCCAAGTTTTAGCCATCAACTCTCAACAGACGGTATTGATTTCTCCCAAAAAACGCAGAAATTACTACCTTTGCAACCTAAAAACAAAATAACTTATAAAAATTAACAAACTTTATGAAACAGTAAAAAAACACAAACCTACAAAAACTAAAGATACATACCGGGATATGGAACTCAAAGAACTTTTGACCTATCAACCGGTGCCATATATTCGGGGTGACATTTAAGAATCTTTCCAAGGTGATAAAAATCACCATGGGTATTCGGTGTAACATTTAAATTTCTAAAAAGTTTAAGAACATAAGATTCAGAAACCTCCAAAACCTCCAATTGAATATCAGTTACGAATACTACTACAGGATCAAAAGAAGACTGGGGTATACCCACCTCAATAATAACCAAACAATGAGTCATTACAAGACCGCAAAAATGATTGATTTTTATTTATAGTTAACAAAAAATGTTATATGTTTAACTAATATTTCCTTTCGACCCTATTAATAGTAAAAAATAAGAACTTAGTGGAATCCGCTTGGCCAAAGTCCAATGGGCCAACATATCACCAAATACAATATCATTTTACAGTCGTAAAAGATAATTCCAAAAGCCGAAACTCAAGCCGGATATACCAGATCCAAAAATATTATAATCTGAAAATCCACACAAACAATTGAGTAAACTAACAACAAAACCTAAGCCTAATACATAGGACACACAAAAACTATTATTTGAAGGAACAACACTAAACTCACATAAATTTTACAAAATAATTTTGACACAACAATGTGTAACAAAATTATTATTCACAAAAGAAATATATACTGAAAGAAATATTGAAAAAACATATCCAGTAACATAATTATTCTATTCCCTATTTCCAAGTCAAATCAGACACTTGCACACTCCACCTAAACATCAATAACTTCCATCAGAAACGAAATGACCCATCACATATCAAACAGTTCACAACTGCCTTCTACACAACTTTTCACGTACACATTTATTTATTTATTTATAATAAAATTTAGTTTATCGTTTACTTTTATCCTAACCACGATATTTTACCATCGGCAACTTATTTTATATTAAAGTCTAAAGCACAATTGATCATCCATATATACGTTTGCATAACTAAAATAGATAAAACTCGATAATCGTGTTTGTGTTTTTTTTAAACAATTAAATTATATTTTTACTACATATTTTTATTTTCATTCCAATTTCCAAGTCACATCACACACTCCACATAAACACTTGCACACTCCACCTAAACATCAATAACTTCCATCAGAAACGAAATGACTTCCATCACATATCAAACAGTTCACAACTGCCTTCTACACGACTTTTCACGTACACATTTATCTATTTATAATAAAATTTAATGCACTTTTTATCCTTTACTTTTATCCGGGCTTATCATATACTATTATTTGAGAAGTTGAATGATAAAGTCATAAACAGTGCTGATACTAATTAGATTATAATAACATGTATTAGAGTTATTGCTAATATTTGTACCAGTTATTTTAAAACACATCAAATAGTTAAACAACAACGAAAGAGAAAAACCTTTTAGATACAAAATAAATGATAAAAACATAATTTCATAAATTGATTCTTTGAAAAAAAAAATACAAAGATCCAATTAACTAATAAAACAAAATCTTACATAATAATAACAACACTCAATGAGAATAAATTACTCTAGATCTTTCGTTCGTAGTATCCACAAACATAGCATGAAATCCATTTTCCACCTATTTAAAAGAAAACTTCGAAAACCTATAAAACCTTGCATGAAATTGGACTTTATAAAAAAGAATTATATGTATTCTTTCTGACTTTGGCTAAAATCTGAAGAAGCAAAGCGATTAAAGGTAAATTACTATCATTTTTTATAGTATTAACTACCCTTGATTTCTCATCCCCTCACATTAAGACTTCTAGCCAAAGTCAACCAGAGCGCCGCAACCACACCCTTACACCCTAAATACAGAAGAAGATACAAAAGTCAACAAATATGATCAAATGCTAAAAATACGCAAAATTTAAAAAAATAATACGAGATATACCAAAAGATGGAAGTACAGAGAAAAACCATGATTGCCATTAAAGGATGCATATCCAGGAACGTCAAACAATCCGTTCCTGAATATTCAGTGTGACATTTAAGTTTCTTTCCAAGGTGATAAACATCACCTTGCGTATTCGGTGTAACATTTAAGTTTCTATCAAGTGCAATTAAAAGAAGTTTTAAAACCTCATGAACCTCCACCTCAATATCAGTTAGAATGCCCCCACCAGGATCAAAAGAAACTTGGGGAATACCAATCTCAATAATAGATAGAAGATAATTCATTACGTCACTATTTGGATTTAAAAGATGAATAACCAGAAAAAGGATTGATTCTTAATTATTAGGTTAACGAAAAAGATTAACTGAAATTCCTCTTTCCTTTTCGCACTATTTATAGACAAAAAATAAGAAGTTAGTAGAATACACTTGGCAACATACAAATGGGCCAACACGTCACCAAATAAAATCAGAAAAATTTGAAAATTGAAAAGATAAGTTCAAACGCCGAAAACTAAGCCTAATACATAGCCAACTTCCAACAATTTATATGACATCACGTACCAATTTGCAAAAAAATTATATTTTTGGAGAAATCATCAAATGTTACATTTGTTATTATTTTATATACGGAATAAATCTTTTGTACGCCAGATCTTTTGAAATAGTGTATCATATGTAATACTTAATAACTCAAATAATATAGTTACTTTACTTTCTCAATGTATTTTCAAGCTAACCATGTATATTACCATCGACAACTTAATTTATACTGAAGTGTAAAGCACAATTGATCATCCATAGATACGTGTGGGCATGTATATTTTCAAGCTAACCATGTGAGCATGTAAGTTGTACCAATCACATTCTACCATATTTTATCTTTCTTCTTTTCACTATATATATTTGTTTGACACATATGGGTGTGAATTTTTTTTTTGTAAAATGGGTGTGGATCTAGCATTTCTCTTTTTTTATTTTCATTCCAATTTCCAAGTCACATCACAAACTCCACCTAAACACATCAGATATAAACACATTCGGAAACAATAAAAAAAACACTTATAAAAATTATATAATACCATGTAACACCGGTACTGCTAATATTTGTACCATTGATTTTAACATACATCAAAAACTTGAACAACAACGTAACTAAACAACTTTTTAAATACAAAATAAAGAACAAAAAACATATCATCATATATTGATTGTTTGAAAGTGGCGCATGCTCAAAAGCATCAGACTCATACACTGACACCAAGTCAACGGTAACTGATGGTCCGCTAGAACCTGACTCGGACGTGGAGGTAACAGTAGCGTGGGATGAAGACTAAGACATGATACTGTGCATAACTCAAATCTCAAATCGATAAAACTTGATCCATGGTTTTCAGATTATTTATTGAGAGTTGGTGATGGTTTATAAGAAATGGTTGATGGTAGCTATATACGTATACCAGATAAACATGGTTGTTCCTTTAATTGACGAATGTATATTGGTGACTTTGGCTACACACTTTATGAGAAACAAAACGATCTAGAGTAATTTATTCTCATTCTTTTATAGTAATAATGCTACATCCGTGTAAGATGTTATAAACCTACGATGATTTAGCATTAAAAAATGAGAATAAACTACCCTAGATCTCTTTTCTCCTCACACTAAGACACCCAGCCAACCTGAAGAAGTCAGTGTGCAATATTAAGAATCCACCAAAGCGAGACAGCCACATAGCCCTAACAACAAACAATTTAAAAAAAACTCAAAAAACATGATCAACGCTAAAAAAATAAAAAAAGGAGACATACCCAGGGATGAAGCCCATAAGGAAAAACCTTAATTGGCATGATGGATGAATATTCGGTGTAACATCTAAGTCTCCGAACATCACCTTGACTATTCGGTATAACATTTATGTTTCTAACAAATGTAATTAAAAAAAGTTTTAAAGCCTCAGGAACCTCCACATCAGCATCAGTTACAAAAGTTCCACCAAGATCAAAAGAAACCTGGGGAATACCAATCTCAATAAGAGATGGATGAGAAATCATTGCCTCAATATTTTTTTTGGGTAAAGGGGATTACCCCGGTAAAATAAATGCCTCAATATTTAGATTTAAAAGATGGAATAACCAAAAAAAGCATTGATTCTTAATTATATTAAATTAATAAAGATAAAAGGTTAACTGAAAATCCCTTTTTACCTTTTCGCACTATTTATAAACAAAAAAAATAAGAAGTTAATATAGTCCACTTGGCAAGATACCAATGGGCCAACACATCACCAAATAAAATCAAATTGAAAGTTGAAAAGATAAGTTCAAACGCCGAAAGCTAAGCCTAATACACAGCCAACTTCCAACTACTTATATGACAACATACAGTAACAATTTGCAAAAAAAGGACATTCTTGAAAAAATCATCAAATGTTGCATTTGTTAATATTTAATATACGACATAAATATTTTTTGTATTGTGTTCAACTAAAATAATATACTCCGTGGTTAATTGTCATTCACGATATACTTTCAACCAATCATTAATGATAAACTGTCACGTTATGTTGTATGCCACAATTTTTGCATTTATAATATAAAACATGAAACTGACAATAATACAACATAAAACACCAACATATAATTACTTAAACAAAATACATTGATCTTCGTTATCAACAATAGAGTTTCTTACGACAATCTCGACTCATTTTTAAACGTTTAACACTTGAAAAATCATCCTCAGCAGCATCATTTTCGTAATGAATTCCATTTTCATCTAAACTTATTCTATCTGGGGAAAAATACAAATAAGGATCACCGTCTACCTTGTAGTCTTCGGCATCATCAAAACGTTCTTTAATCACTACATCAGGCATCAAATTATCTGCAACACCTTCTGCTTTTACATCAGAATATTCATTAATCGCCATCAAGTCACCAACAACTGGTGCGATGTGAAGCTCCTTTGAACATGAGTTGTCTTGAATTTGAGGTAAAACAATATGACATTCCCAGAACATAAAGCTATGAATGCGTTTCTTAGATACGAAATCAGTTACTTTCTGAGAATATAAAATATTGAAGTTAGAACGACATTGATACAACAAACGTATGTAAGTAAGAGTGACCTTTTCTGGCACAACCACATCCAAAAATTCAACATCACTATTTGAAACCTTTGTTTCAACTCGATTAACTTTCGTTACGCACTCATAATCATACTTACATCTCGAAATACGCATTTCCGTTTGAGAATCTTTTGTTTGCATTTTGGGTAATAGAAAGAAAACAAAATTGCGTGAATAACAAAATGTCGTGAACACACATTTAAATAGATTAAAATTTATAAACTTTTTCCCACCAAAACATTTTTCAAATTTTTACAACCCATATCATAACTTCCTCCAAATCATCATATATTTAAAATACATGAAACCGTTTTTTATGTTCATATTAAATATAAATAGATCATTAGATTGACTACATGTTATTAACAGTTCCATATACAATTATAAGCAACCTAAATTGACCCACGCTATATTCTTAATAACTACAAACTAAAGCAATTATACTGGTAACTCAAAACATAAAACAATGTTAAACAAATTAACTCCTAATATACTACTCATCATCCAACAAATGAACGTACAATTTCAACTACCATGTTATCTAAATTGGAAAGTATGATAATTATGTCTCATCCTCAGGTAGGAATCAAAATGTTATAGCTCGTACATAATCCAGAAAACATAATTTCAAATGTTAACACGCATTATTAACGATTTTTTATGTGTCAGTAACCAAGAATGATACCTGAATATTTCATTGTAACCGACCAATCTTCATCTTCTTCTGACGAATCATATGTAACCTATATCAAATATCAACAAATTATAGACAGTTAAATATTTTTCATTAGATATTGATTTATTTTACTGCATTTAAAATATATTCATAATAATTTACATACTTACCTCATCTTCGGACACTAAATCGATAACTTTATCCCATTCCCAGTAAATCAAATTGGTTTCCCTTTGCTCATGTTTAAGTTTCATTTTTTTCACGATTGTTAACGTATTTGGAGTGCCATACTCGGATTTTATTAGCCATGTCAGAATCCAAATATGCTTCACCATATTTCAACAAAGTATCCTAAAACACATTACAAATATCAGAACGACAAATTATAATAATAAAAAATACAAAACACAAATATAGCTTTTTATTCGTTTCAAATTTGCATCCATCGTAAATAACCTGCAAATGTCAATATAAATTGACTCATAATCCAAATTTTGCGTAAAAAAACATAATAAAAAAAGTGCAATTATAAATTACTAACCTTATTACAAAACGAAGGTTCATTTACCAGGTTGATGAACATACAAGAAACATTTAATTTTGATACCTGTATTTTACAAATCATTTAAACTAATTAATAGCTAAACCATATGCTTTACATTATTGAAATAATTTATAGTATATCCATGAATAAACCTAAAAATAAAGATAAGCTAAAAAATATAGACGAGTTCGCCTTGTTTTGTATTTTTGTTATTTTTTGTAGGAATAAATATAAAAGTAGCCTTCCTAAAAAAGAAAAGCATCCTCCATTGATAAATTTAGCATTGTGAATTGGATATGCTTTTTTAGAAGGAAACCTCAACCGTTGATAACTGAACAGAATCAAACAATCAAATATATGTAATACGCAACTACCGACCCTACAAAAAAAACAAAAAAATAGGATAAAACTACCCACTGACCAAAAATTATATTACAATATTGGATTTTGATTTTGAATTATAAAAATTATTTATAATTTCTAACGCCAAATATAACTGTTTGTATATATCGCTGATGCTGATGATTAATACTTCTGATTTAGTACAAACATCTATATTCTGATTGTTGGAAAAAAAAAACCAAATTATATAATAACTGAATTTAGACAAACATCTTATGATGGTGCCCCACCAAAACCTCTAAAATTCGAGAGTCTTTAGAAAGTCCTTTAAAGAAGCCGGTGTTGAAGAAAAAACAGTGTAATATATTCTGACATTGCAACGTGAACTCTTGTTGGCCCTCTTCCCTTTTTATGGTTTCATATAAATTTAGTATTTTACTTTTATCAAGAGTTTAAACTATGAATATTATTGTGGGCACATCTAGCTATATCCAACCTAAAATATTGGAGTGTATCCAAATTCAAAAGTAAAAGTTTTCCCATTAACTTGAACAAACAAACCCTAAAATAAGAAGTTGTGAGAAGTGACTATAACCACCCATTTGAGATACAATGATTTCCATTAGATGCATTTCTATTCATTTAAAGATGCAATTAATAACACAAAACAACTTAAAATAACACCCTGACAAAATATCAAATGACAAAACATAACAAAATATCAAAACATTGCCTACGAAATAATTATCCCTAACCAAATAACTTATGACACGATCACATCGGCGAAATTCCGAAGGAGAAATAATGATCATCCTTCGAATCCATCCATGAAAGAGTGTCTTGCATTTTTATGTGAGCCAGCATAAGCAAACTTTCAGACATCCTATAATCTTTTTTTAATAATTCTCGAGACAATGTCATTAGGTCTTGAATCGAATCAATCTCTTTACAAATCAACGATATCCATACTTTAGAATGATATGGAGATTTAGTGCATACTGAATAATCTGGATTCAGTTTCTCATTGAATGGATTCCATCCTGACATGGAAATAATAACCTATTAATAAACCAATACACACATTGATGTATCCACATAAAATCACATAAATAAAAATACATACCTCTCCTTCTTTCTGGGCGTTCATCATTGATTACAAATAAAATCACAATAGATTCAAAAATAGATATTAAAATACTAAAAGTTACACACATATACGTATATAAATATATAAACCCACATGATCAGTTTATAATTTTAACTGTTAACAGTGGTTTGAGTCTACATACTATATCGGCTCCCATCTAATTTCTTGTAAATCTCTTGAGTTTTTTAATAAACTAATTTATATTAAAATAATAATAATAATAATAATAACTCAGAACATTGAAGCACGTACTGCTATTCATATTTTTAATAAGATTTGCTTCGACTCTCATATGATAACTTGAAATAACAAATTCTTAATTATTAAAAATTAACTAATAAATCTAAATCACCAATTTAAAATAGTTTCCCTCTAAGATGTACTAATATTTACTCAAAAACATAAATTAAATATTAAATATTCTTCATTGTATTCTTATTTCCATGTTCCATCAAGCGGTTTACTAAATTTCAGCAAATTCATAATAACTTAATTTTAAAAACAGATTCATATACATCATAAATATTAAATATCCATATTAGCAATACATGAAAAACCAAACAATACTTTAGCATAAATATACTGAAATATAAATTCGATTGCAAATTAACATATAACAAACTATTGCCATCCATTTCAAATTCGATTCACGTCTAGTTACTTGTTAAAATATCCTTCAGCAAAGTGCATCCAAGATACAATATTGCACATATCCTCTCGAACCACCCCCATTACTCTTTCTGCCAGATCTAAATCAAATTCTTTTACTTCTCTTGCCAATTTACTAATATTGTACAGATGATCAACATTTCGACTAACCATTCTATTCCAATTATATGCATGCCCTGCTGCAGTTAAGATCGAAGTTTCACCTTCAATTGTTTCAACATGTACACGAACACTTAAATCTTGTAACAATATAAATACCAAACAAGATAAAAAAATTAACATAAACATATTAAAACTATGAACACAACAATATAGAAAATCATATAACTATGAATTATATATTATATATTAAGACAATTTTATACCTCATCATCTGAACTTTCAATGTCAATTAATTTAGATTGACAGGACGAAATTGTATTCAAGGCTCTTCGTATAATTCTCTCTTTTTTACAAACCTAAAATATTTACCAATTCCAAATTACAAAAGTGAAAATTCTTACATGGTAAAGATTTTAAATATGATATATTATAGTAATCTGAAAACAGTATCATTTACCTCCTTATTGTTAACCATGTTTTCATTGGAAACAGAATCAACTGATAATTCCTACAGTAACCAAAAAACAACAAAATAAGTAGCGCAATATTAATTAACGTTTATAATAAGATGCATCTTCTTATACTGAACCTTACCTCAAGTTTCACGACTATCTTCTTATCCGAATAATCATGAACAACTTCTGATTTCTGCATTGACCAAAATACCAAATCATAATGCACTTTAAATAAAATAAAGTTTGTAATTTTTTTGAAATGTTACCATTGCTTCATCAACATTCATTTCCAACGAACAATCGGTATATAACTTAGAATTCTGTAAGAACAAATCATCAATATAGAACACTATACATATAAAATTTGAAACAGAAATATATAAATATTACAATATGTTCATAAGAAAATACTTCCTCCATGAGAGACTTTAGTTTTTTGATCATAAAAAAGATAAAGATAATTATGTGATTTACCTTTTCCACTATATTATAAGTATCCCAACCCAACTACCACCAATTTAGGATAAAAACACGATTTAAACTACCCACTACTATAACACAAACGATGAGTGATATGGGTTACTTGTCATATTTAATGGGTTGGGCTGACATTTTGACTTATTATCTATGTTTCCGCCAATATTAAGTCAGCAACGAAAATATCAGAATCATGTAAATTAGTAATATACAAATGATATGTTTAACAAATATATAAATAATTATATCAAATACAAAAGAATCCGACAATATTAGCCCTTCATTGTTCCAAAAATAATACAATACGATTTTAACATACTATATTACTTAACTATTTTTTAATACATGGATCCATTCTATCTATCAATACAACAACATCCTTCATCTTATTATGGACCATGATAGACTTATCCCATTCTATTTCATATTCCATTAGAAACTCAGTATTCGCTGAATTTATTTGAATCATATGATTGTATGTTTAACCTAAATGGAAAATACGAACAACTACTATGAGATAGATCAATAAATAACTACAACATGTAACAGACGTAACGATTACTAATACTGAAGTTCAGCATAACAAACACATGAATATCCGATATCCAATATTATAGCAGAAACTACCAACTACTTATATATTTGTGTTAACATAGCCCATAACATGCCCACAGGCCATTTAAAGTTTAGAAACAATTGTACATAATTTAAAAGGCTTATCAAGATATCCTAATATTTAAATATCCTATAAAATCCTGACAAACTTTTGTAAATTCACAAAATATAAAATTAAATTAATATAGATTAAATATCTTACTAATAATACATGACAAAATAAACAATACATCAAAATAATAATACTTAATCAATAAATTTGAGTGGAAACATTTAAACACGATCGAACAACCTCCATTACTATTTCAGGCGGCTTTAAATCGTATTCATATTTCCACCCTCTTTGCACCACACTGCCCGCAGAATTTTGAAGACGAACTAACATATGGATATCCACATCTATCACAGAACCTGCTGACTCTGGTTCGAATTACATCAATTTGGCCTTCATTGACACTAACTGGTCGATCTTGCAAATGAGATGCTACACTGGCATTTTTAATGAGTTGACTACCAGATATTGGATAATTCTTAACAGATTGAAAGTAATCTGAACCATTACTCATCCTATCACGCTTACCCTTACGCCTTGGAGAATAAAACTTGTAGTCAGTAGGATATACCACCACATCACTTCTACCAGTCAACCTCCGAAACCACAATGCATCATCTTTACATTTAACAACTGGCTTCTCTGTAATCTCCAAACCACATGTTACATTAAATCTTTCACGGTTACCTGTATGATGTTTAAATAATTCAGGAAATTTCTGCATTCCCCTATAACATCCAATTAATTCGCGTCTTCGGAATCTGTAAGCACCATCTTTAGGAAACCTTTTAAGAAATTCCTTGAATAGCCCCCCAGTAGATTCAAGTGGCAATCCAATACTATCTCCACGCATATCAGAGAATGATGAATGTATTCTACTATCTGCTTCAATAACCAGTGTTTCATACATATTCACCACATGCATCATTGGTAATATGTAATCTTCATCACCATGCTCTACAACATTAGTTTGTTCTAAAACACCAGGCTTGTAATTATTAACTGTATATACAACATGCTTAGTAATAAAAGTATCTAAAATGAAATACAAAAATCTCAATTTGGAATCTGATGAAATATCATTTCGTAACAAATTATTAAATACATCACTTCAACATACGTAATTATCAGTTACTGATGATTGACTTCCATCAAACACTACTAATTTATCAGTTGGTGATATACTCTTATAGCTACCATCAACACACACAACATCACCATTTTCATCTGTATTTGCAGATATCTCATTGCTATCATGCATATCATTGTTAACAAAACAACAGCTAGCCATATTTTTAATCATTCCCAAATAATCTTCGTTATCAGAACCAAAAAATGTTGACGAATACATGAAAATGAATTAATCAACTTAATATTATAGTGTTGATAAAATAAATATATCTAAAGATATACTCCGTAATAAACAATAAACGTTTTACTACATTATATAATAGTGGTCAGTTAGTTAACCCACATATTAGTGGGCTTTAAAAAAACCCTACCTATTAGTGGGGTAGAAGAAAAAGACGAATATAACCCTATATTAAAAAAATCATATCCTTTTTTAATTTTATATGACCATACATATTGTAACAAATAAATTTTACGAATACCCTTTACCACAATATGTTCAGATTATAACTTATACAAACATTAAAATGTATACTAAAATTGATAGTCAGTTATATGTTGGAGAATACCAACAACAATACAATATACAAGACATACTATGATATTTAATATATTAACCAATAAAAAAACAAATATAACTTATACATCATTTAAAACTTCACGGTAAACAACATTTGAAGTGTTCACCCCATCTAAATCAAATTTTTGTTCAGGCTTTACTAATATCTTAGTAGTTGACTGTGATACCCCTCTTGAAAGAGTGACGTATAATTGACCATGTGAAAACACAGATTCAGGAAGGTATATACCTACGTTTGGGATAGTTTGACCTTATGACTTATTTATAGTCATTGTAAAACTTAGATGAACTAGAAATTGTTTTCTTTTAAATGTAAATGGAAATTGCTCATCTTCTGATGGTGTAAGAGGAATTCTTGGCAAGAAGACCCTTTTCCCAGCATGTTGACCAACGGTAATTTCAGCATTAATAACATTATCATCAAACGCTCTACAAACCATTCTGGTCCCATTACACAATCCGTTCGCTGGATCAATATTTCGTAATAGCATTATAGGACATCCTTTCTTCAGTTGAAGCTTATGTTGAGGCAAACCACTAACTGATAATGAATTCAAGAATTCAAGCGAATATAAATTATGTTTATCATCTTCAGCTTCATCAAAACTATGATACACCTTGTATTCACTTGGAAAATAAGCGATCAATTTGTTGTTAATAATGTTGACATTTTCATTCTTTGTTGATAAAATCGCTCTAGATGTTATATAATCATAATTGTGTAAATTTCTTTCAAATGCTGGAAATACCGCATCAATTAAAGCATATGTTGACGCAGACTCATTAGCAGTACAATCACCAATGTAAGGAATAACCATTTTATTTGGTATTTTAATATACATATCCTCAACAAATTCTTCAACACCATCACCAACTCGTAAAAAAAATCTGAAAACCATGGGTCTGTCCTTGCCCTCATGTTTATACTT
Organism: Tanacetum coccineum; assembly: GCA_026074375.1. Taxonomy (NCBI): domain Eukaryota; kingdom Viridiplantae; phylum Streptophyta; class Magnoliopsida; order Asterales; family Asteraceae; genus Tanacetum; species Tanacetum coccineum. Next base: position 42,920 of record BQNB010008157.1, read on the forward strand.
AACTGCATCTTTTTAATTGTAGTCCATAAAGGAGACATCCTTAAGCTTGCATCCACAACCTGAGCCCTAGTACCACGTCTAACAACCGGTAATACTTGCCGAAAATCACCTCCCATAACCATAACCTTACCTCCAAATGCTTCACTATTTATTTTGGTCTGATACGCGTTTACTTTTAATTTAACTTTTAAGCTAAAGCGCGTAGACTAGAAATAATCATTCAATGTAAATGGTCACCAAATAAATTAAGGTTTACGTCAAGCAAGTGTTAGGTAATTATTAGAAAGATAATTATTGACTTTGCGCGATTTATTTTTATAGGTCACGAAAAAGGGTTACGTTTCACAATAAAATGCGTTTAGACACACTCCAGAAATACCTAGACTTACCTAGACTCAAACCAATACCCACTTCTAATCCTTAAACACAAAATTCATTCAATTATTATGTTAATAAACCATGTTGGCTGAATATGGGTAAGAAAAACCTATAAACCTACATGTCCCACATGCCTAAATAACTAGAAGTCTTCCTAAGTACATTTACAACCTAAGATTAATTAAAGAATGTACTAATTGTCCCTAATTAGCTCATTACACAATGGATAATAACCTTATGGGATCCTTTCTCCTTGCTTTGTTACCCGCGACTAAAAAGAACATCACAAAACTAAAGATTTGTCAAATCTCATGTAATCTTGTACAATTATCTTGTAATTAAGGATTTGTACTAGGTGGTTTAGCAAGAAACCATTTGAGGCTAACTAGAACCCTCAAAACCACCATTTAGGGCTCGGTTTTGGTTAGTTAAGGACTAGAGAACACTAACTTACTCCTAAGCCTATATATACCCACTCATATTGACACTTAAACATTTCTTACAACTCTTAAACTCCCTCTAGCCAAGAACACCTTTGTTTTCATCTCCTTTGTTTCGGTGCACCCTAAACCGAGCCAAGCACAACACAAACACGAACAACTTAGTTTCTAGCTTGCCTAGCATAACTAAGGATCACATACAAGGTTATTTAAGGGAGGAGAAAACAAGCTAAGGTTCAGGTATATTGAACTTTAGAGCTTTTGGGTTTATACACATTTAGGTTTAGACGAATTGTGAATCATTCATCTCCTTCTAAACCAAAAACCAAGCTCTAGGACCTTTGTAAGTCGTGCTCTAAACTCACGTATTCATATCATACGTTTCCTTCCTTGTTTGCTAGTCATTTGGTCATGTTAGTTTGTAATTTACAAACTAACGTGAGCATATTACGAGCATGAAACAATCTTAAATATATGTTTCACGCAATATATACATGCATATTATGACTTGCGTGGTGCTAGACGTGCTAGAAAAGGAAAATGAGGATTTATGAATGAACCAAGGCCTTAAACATTTGCTTAATTGCAAGAATGGAACCTATATGCACACAAATTTGTTTGTCTGAAATACTCGAAACAACACGTAAACTTTTCATGAAACACGATGGCTTATCTTGAAGGAGTATACTTAATCATTTAACAAGTGCAATGTGATAAAAACACGGTAATTAATGCTTAACGCGTGCTTAACAAGGAATAACAAACCTAGAAAGCCCTAGAGACACCAACAGGCCACTAATAGGCTCATTTAATCCAAACAACCCACTAATGGGCCTGATAGGCCCAACATGCCATAGTAGTAGGATCCACGACTTATTAATAAGCTCCATGAGCTTATTAAGGGGCCTAATATGCTTATTGGACTCATATGGACCTTAATGTTTTATTAGAAACCAATTCAGACCCTTAATGGGCTTGGCAGCCCGTTACCGTGTCTAAAATAGGCGCGCAAGCCACGAATAAGCTTGAACAACTTATTTGTGAACTTATGTAGCTTAATCAGTTTATTATAAACCTAGAAAATCTAATGGACCTAAATTGGACTAGTTGGATCATGTATAAACCTTAACGAGCTCTTAATGGGCCCTAAAAGACCATTAACGAAGCTTATTGGCTTATAAATAAGCCGAACAATAAAACAGCTTAAAAAGTGCCCATTAAGACTAGAAAATAAGTTGGATCATGTTATAAAGCCTTAATGGACCCTTTGAAACATTTCGGGTTAAGGTTATTAGGCTAACAAGCCCAATAAGCTCAAATAAGCTCAAATAAGCTCACCCGAGCTTATTTTTCAGCATTAACAGTACATTAAGCTTAAATGAGCTTAATGAGAGCTTATGTGCTTTTAGAATCCTTATTGGACCTTTAATTTGCTTAATGGACCTTAACGGACCCAAAAAGCCCAATAAGCTAAAATAAGCTCATCCGAGCTTATTTATAAGCTACCACAGCTTATGTAGCTTATTGGAGCCCAATGAAACCTTTTACCACTTTTCAAATCTTAATTTGGTGTAAAATGCATTTTTTACAAGTTAAGGGACTAAAAGTGTCCACAATTGCAAACTCAAAGGTTAAAACTATCAAAACTGGATTTATAAAGTTTTAGGGACTGTTTTGTCACTTCTGAAACTTAAGGGCTGTTTTGAAAGTATAAGGACCTAAATTGAAATTTTTGTAAAGTTGAAGGACTAAAGGTGTGAATGTGGAAAACTTAAGGTTTAAAATGTAAATATTATATTTTCATAAACATAGGGACTGATTTTGTAAATATAGAAAACCTAAGGGTTTTATTTAAAAAAAATTTGTATTCGAAAGTGATTTTAATAAACACTTAACTAATCGGACAAGTTATAATATTTATCGGATATTATACAAATTAAAACACGACTTAATAAATATGTATATTTATTAATAACGTTCATACATATACTTGAACGTGTGTAATCGTATACTTTCCCAAGAGCCATCAAGTAAAGACAAATACAATAAACATGTGCACCACCACACAAGTGATACCATAAAGATATATCGAAACTATCAATTTATGTAGTTTATTGTATTAAATCTTTAGCCTAAACTTGTAGACTAAGACTGGCCATATTTACTTAGGTATTTGACGGTGAGATTCATTTGCCATACTTTGATATATTTATCATTCACAGGGGACTACCTACAAAGGTGAGTTCATAGCCCATGCTTTTCAATTATTTAAATGTATCTACATCTTGAGGTGTGAAACATGCTTTGATTTTACAAATTTGACGCAAGGGTACATTTATATAAATGATTACGTGTTTTATTGCCTAGTAGCGATAACCCACAGAGCCCTTTACATGAACTGTCAATTACAAGATTGTAAAGCCGCAGAGTGTTTATAAAATAGATCTTTTTGGGATTGAAGTCCCCGTATGAGTGAGTAAGCGCTCACTGTGCCGGTTTACCGGACAACAAACGTATACCACGTCGGATTTAGGATGTTGCGGGTTAGAACATCATTCACGGGAAAATATTGGCAATTTATTGCATTCATACATGTCGAGCTTCTGTGTCATGAGCTTAGGAAAACGTAATTACTTTTTATGATGTTTGCATTTGTTGCTTAATCATACACTTGGAAATCTTGCGGTCCTACAATTGATTTACATAAACCTATGAATTCACCAACTTTATGTTGACGTTTTAAGCATGTTTTTCTTAGGTCAATAAGGCACGAGGTGCCCAGATACATTGGGGGTCACTCTTTGTGGATAGTCAATACTAAAGATTTGGGTCGTATTACATTTGGTAACATTTTATAAACCAAAATCTTTACTTATATTGTCGAACAATTTGAAGCCATGAGCTTATGTAATGAACAAGTATATTGTTAATCCAATGTATCATTTTAAAATGACACATTTATGGGTCGTTCTCATATCCTGTGCTATTAATCTATACGTAACGCCACGAATTTTCAATAATCCGCGAAACCCCGTATTTGGGGGTGTTACCGGAAATACCGAACATCAAGTAAAGCATCTGTTTACGCGCACTTCCCCCCCCCCCCCCCCAAAATACCTCAAAGTAAAACAATCACCAATGTAAGAATAACATTTTATTTGTATTTTAAATATGTAATCCTCAACAGATTTCTTCCACGCCATCACCAACTCGAACAAAAAAATCTGAAAACCATGGGTCCTGACCTTGCCCTCATGTTTAAACTAAACTGCATCTTTTTAATTGTAGACCATAGAGGAGACATCCTTAAGCTTGCATCCACAACCTGAGCCCTAGTACCACGTCTAACAACCGGTAATACTTGCCGAAAATCACCTCCCATAACCATAACCTTACCTCCAAATGCACGTGAATCCCCCATTATCTTGCATTGTACGATCAACAGCCTCTATCGCATGCCTCTTCGCCATTGATGCTTCATCCCAAATTATTAATTTAGCTTCCCGTATTAATTTACCGTACAACTTTTTTTTTTGATACACAAAATGATTTTTTTATCAACATTAAGCGGAATTTTGAATCTTGAATGCGTAGTTCTTCCACCGGGCAAATTATTAGCTGCATCACCAGAAGATGCAGTAGCAAGAGCAACACTACCACAGGAGCGGGCCAACAAAGCATTGTACATATATGTCTTTCCAGTTCCACCTAGACCATTAATGAAAAAAACACCAGAATCATTATTATTCACATATCTAATAATCTCATCATACGCAGCTTCTGTCCAGACATCAAACCAATAGCGAGCCGCAAGTGACTTTCATCAACAACAATCGCGTACTCATCTTCCACCTCACGCACATTAAAACTATCTGAATCAACTTATGTATTCAATTCTGGAATATCAAAATCACTCAAATCTTTTCCCAAACTTCTAAGAAAAACCCTAATGTCATGCAAAACCTTATTACGAACTTGAGCAGCATTACATACCCGATAACGATAATCTTCAGAAAGTGCTTCGTAATGATCATCCCATAATTTTCTAACATCTCCCGGTGCACAAAAAGTAAGTATTGTAGCGAATACCCGCCGAAGTGCAAGAGGAAATGAAAATAAAGTTGCCTCAGAAAGACATTGCAACAAAGATTCATCATTCTCTATCAAACCTCTAACAAGTGCTACTTTCCGGAATGTCGAATATAAACACCATTTACTGTGTACAAAAAATCAAATCCTGTCGGCCCAGGAACATGTTGCAAAAGAATACGAAGATAAAACCATTCCACTTCAGCAGGATGAGCTGAGACCAATCGCCCTTTAGCAGGTTTTGTTTCCGTAGAGTCCATACTCGAGAAGCTGAATTCCACACGTAGTATTTAGGAAAATCTTTGTACAAGTACTGTCTTGCATCAACATCCGTTTCATTACGCTCAAAAAAGAAGTCAACATCGATCTTTTGTCCCTTTCGCTTTCAATAATGCGAGTCAAATTAGCATCATCAGCAAACCTAACTTGCTGCTGATCTGGGAGATGCACTTGCAATGGGACAACAACAGGGTTCATATTAGCAAGCGGAAAACCATAAATCCGCCACATTGCCTCAGGTGGAGAAATATAGCGGGCATCTTGATATCTTTTTATCTCATTGATCACAGGCTCAGCGTCATCAGAACTAAGATGAATTACCTGCTTATCATGACCCTTGTATACATACTTGAAAGCATACTTGACTGCCACAATGCTAGAACACACTTCAACATTCATATGACAATTAAACAAACTTAACAGTTTTGGATTGTATGGTACAACCCATCTGTTGTCAAGTGTTGAATTTCGTACATTAACTGTCGACCCATTATCTCGTCTTCGATACAAAGGATAAGAATTCTTTGTTTGCGCGGTAGTTTCAATAAACTCCTTTGGATAATTGAACCGGCACTTTTTTGGTTCTCCCTGCATACACGGACTATCATATCTAAGTTGGCCACATGGACCATGCATCATATGTTTCACCACTAACTCATACAGCAAAGGGTGTTTTCTGGGATCTGGAAGTTCAGCACACACCACTTTGTCGTAATGGTCTGGGTTCGTAAACTTGCATTGTGGCTCCATAATAATCAAAAAATGGACATGGGGAAGACCACGCTTCTGGAATTCCACAACGTACACATAAGCAGCAACACGGCCAAGTATATTCTTCTTGAATAACAAATTTTTTAGAACTTCCAACTTTGCTCTAAAAACTCTTGCAACAAGATCAGGACGATCAGAAGCAGTTTGACCATCCAATAATTCGTTTTCTATTTCAGGCCATTTTGGGTTGCAAGTCATTGTTAAGAATAAATCAGGCTTACCATCATCTTGAACTAATGTCATTGCATCAAGAAAACGTCTGCGCATGTCACGAGGACCCCCAATGAAAGAAGCAGGCAATACAACTCGTTGTCCAATCCTATTTGGTTGTACCTCACCAGACGTCACACAATCAACCAAACCTTGATACAAATCAGCTCTTATATGTGACTGATTGAATTCTAAATAAGACAATCTTGAAGTTTCCATCTTTATGTACATGTCTACAAGAAACTGCTGCAATAATCTCCCACCAAGTAGAAGCAGATTAACTTTCGACCTGATCTGCATCTTGTAACAATAATACTCACGCATACTAACAGTTTTACGCTTTTTTCTTTCATTAGAATCTGCAAAACAATATATATATATATATATATATATATAACCTATATAATAAAAACTTTATAACACATATATACATACAAAAAATATCCACATATCAATCATACCTTCATCTTCTTCACTGCTGTTATCACTCACATTATCATCTTCATTTTCCATAAATCTTTTAATATTTGAATGCCAGCCAGTTTCACCATATGGAAAGAAAAGAACATATGAAATTGGATCATAAAATCCATGGTGAGGTTGGATGGTTTCAGGATATTCAGATCTACCCCCCCCATATTATAAACAGACAATTCTTTTTATGCCCTAAATATTATCGATCGAACATCCCTTCAACCCAAATACCAGCAACCTTCATTAACATTTAGACAAAATTAGCATATAAATCTATCCATATATAATAAATATATATAAATCTCACATAAATTTGAATTTACAAACCTCAAAAGTCGTCAGCCGATTATATAATCTTTGATCAAGTCTAAGGCCCTTCTTAAGACCAACTCTATAATTGTCTAAAGGACCAAGCTCACGAAGACTTCGAAATGTTTGAACATACGGGTTTTCGGCAAGCACACTTGTCAACCTTCTAACAATATCTTCATCAATATTATTCCAACTAAGCCTATGTTGCAATTCTTCATCATCATCATTATAAAAATACAACTGCAAATACCTTGGCTTGTCGTCTCTAGGAACTAACTGATCTATTTTATGATATATACCACCATGAGCTCAAAATGTATATACTCCTGACCTCATATTAGTAACACTCTCATCTAATTGTACACCCATTGAAGCGAATGAAAAGTTGGAATTGTACACACATATACTACACCTAAATCTAGTCCCAACGTCACATTGAGATATAAACAGATTGTACAAATCTAGTGGTATATCCGAATTTACCAATTTGGTCTTCCCTCCCATGCAACATAACGTAGGATACTCAAACTCAAAATTTTTGCTCCACACTTAACACTAAACCTTGGATCCTTCAATACATGATGTTGAGAATGTAAACCATCACAAAGGAAATCATAAGGATCTTCTTCCAGAACACCATTGTCAAATCATATATCTGAACTGTCTCGCATTAAAATGCCAGATTTATCTAATATCCTCAAGACCTAAATCCAAATCATATTCATATATCTCGGATACAGCATCTGATGATTCATCACAATCTTCATCAATAACCAACGTTTCATTACTACAGCCAACACCATTTTCTCGATTCACCAATATATTCCTTGTATAATAATTTCTATTTCTCTCTTTTCGTTTATCTGCAAATACATATTACAATATATTATAAAAACTAACCATATTGCAAATCTACATCTTCATCAAAAAACACCAAATCCAATAACGTTAAAATTTCTCAATGATACAAACTCTTACAACTATTCAAACACTATACATTTTCACAACAATTTTTCATTTAATGAAACGTAAAAAAAATTACCTTCAGGAACATCAGCAATTACAACTTCATCAGTATCAGCAATCGGTATATCAATATCGTTATCATATGAAGGTAATACGCCATCTTCAGCTACATAACAAATTATTCAATATAATCATTAACTTTTATACATTTCTATACCACATAAAATATATATATACTATTTTATTCAAAAAATTAAAAAAACTCAAACCTTGGATACTTTCAGAACAATCTTTATCAGTAACAAGTGTTTCATCCGACACCAAACTGGTTGATCCATCCATATTAACTTCAACATTCATAGCAGTACTACAACCTTCATCATTTAAACTTGTATAAGTTTGATGATTCTTAATATAATGCCTTCTATTTCTTCCTTTCCGAGTATCTATAAAAACATCATATATAAAAATATTTTAGTAATTACTCAATTCAACAAAAGTTATTTACCTTAATAAAAAAAACAAAAAACAAACAATGTTTACAATCAACATTTTCTTGGCCCACATAACAATGAATCGAATAACATTCTTATTTTTGTATGAAACAAACCTGAAAATCTTTCAATACCCGTCTGATTAAACATACATCTGCCAGAAGATACTATATTTTCTTTGTTACTTGCCACAGTACATTCTTCAAATGGTGATAAACATGTTGTTACCACCGTTTCATTTGAATTCACAAACCTTCCATACTGTGGTGATTCGTTTCTTATTGTATTTTCCAACATACCAAATGGCACCCTATTTGATATATTCAAATTTGATGCACCATTAATGTGATCACTACCACCTTCATCACTAAATACTTCAGGATGATTATGCCTTAAATAATATTTTCTATTTCTTATTTTTCTTCTATCTTCAGCATCACCTACGCCCGAATTCCTCTTCGCCTTTGTTCCTACCAAAATAGACCTCTTATAAAATATACACATTCAAAATGCACATAACATATAAGCATAAATAGATAAAATGTATAGCCCAAACCTTGTTGTTTGTTAACATTCAACTGATTTGCTGTGTATCCATTATGTCGATGTTGTTCATTATCCATGAATAATCTGAAAAGTCATTTTATAAAGTATATTAAAATTACAAGGTACAATTATATTATAATACTACTGAACGATAACCAATTGAAACTACTAACCTTTTAGGATTCACTAAAATTATAGATTGAATAGAATTTTGTCACTTCAATTCAAAATAACTTTTGAAATTCAAATACTACTACAACAAAAAAATAACTGATATAATAAAATAACGGTTTTTTTTAAATTCAAACATACCTATGTTAAATATTTGTTACACAACGTGCCAAAGTAGATGGTTACATCAGCATTCAATATCATGTAATCAAAAATATCATTTTATAGTTTTGTTATTATTTGTTACTACGTCTATGAAACTATACAACGTGCCAAAGTGGATGGTTACATCAGCATTCAATCTTATTTTGATTTTCTTTTCAAGCAAAGCTGTTATACTAATTTATAGAAGAAACTTTTTGAAATAATTTCGTTTGCGAAAAAAATGAATTAAAAGGAGGCTCAAAAGAATAGATAGTTGAAAAACAAAACCTAACCGCACATGCGGATACACTGCTGTTTATTTTACAATATAATACTTAATAGTAATTATTTTTATATCATATTAAATAACTGCTATGATGAATTACTTCTACATGAAATTGAAAAAAAAACAGTTTAAAACTCTACCAACTGCCAGTAACTTATTAATCAAACTATAACATATCCCAATTTTTTTATAGTCAATATTAAAATTATATCAATAAAAGGACAACACTGATAAAATAATAAAATAAATTGAATTGAAAACCTTAATATAACAAAAGTACACCAAATGAACACAATTACAGAACACGATTACCAAAATGAAAAAATTATAAAATAACATAAAACAAAACAAATAACCACTACAATGAACAATCCCATAAGTACCAACATATTTGTTAACAAAATGACTATAATAATCTAAGCATCTCCCCAAATATATACTTCATGCGATAGTTCTGATGAACCTCTTCAATTAACTGCATTATACTGCATTTGCTTGACTTAAATTCTGCACAAACAATATTGTTATACATAATAGCAATATCACGAAAAAAAGAAGCAGGCAACCCACGCAGTTCTTCAATCAAATTCTCCCTAGAATTAATTTGACGGGTAAGATAGCCAATAACACGATTCAACTCTTCAGAAATCAAACAACTCTTTGTCATTTCCAACCGGTTTGCATAAAGCATTTGCTCTTTCAACTCGGATGAGTTTGATAATGCTGCTAGTTCACGTAAGGAACTCATTTTTGGGTTAATTGAGTTTTTATTTTTGACTGAAGGTTTATGTAATTTTTAAAGATAGAACATGTTAATTTATAGCATAAACTTCTTATCGTGTAGTGGGGTAGTGGAGTAGTGGAATGCTTATGAAACAAAAAAACACATAATAAAAAATCGCTACGTATTCACCGTTATTCAGTTTTAAGCAATGAGCCAAAATGCTACTACAGTAAGATATACATAAACTTTAACATCTAAAAATAATAATTTTGAATATTTAAAACAACTAAAATAAAGAATAAAAAACAAATACAAAACACCCTAATATTATGATACTTTAATATTTATAAATAATAAAACAGTGGTATACTCGGTCGAGCATTAGTCTTGGTCCTTATGAGTCACATATATGGAAATTAATACAAAACTTCATTAATAAATAGAGAGAGATGTGGGTTGTGATGTTTTAGAGAGAGAAAGTATATAGAAATGGATGATGTTATTAACTAGGTGGAAAATGGAAAAATGAAAACAACTAACCCCTCTCCAAGGCTAGGAGAGGGCTTATATAGTTACATCATGGCCGACCCATAGGCTATCAAATTTTGATCATTACTATTCTTGAAAAAACAAAAACTTTGAAACTGAAGCCCTTTTTCTTATATGATACGCCACCTAATATGATAACAAAATATTTGTATCAACACTGTATTTACGAATAATTTATATTTTATACATATATTACAAATAATTTATACATATGCTGGATAAATTTAATTTAATTTTCTTTTTTGGATAATTTACTAATAAGAATAATCTATATGTGTATATGCAGATATATACCATATTTCAACAAATAGATATGATATTATTCCAACTATGTCATATTATTCTAAAGAATAACAAATTGAATTTACGTAACTTTTGTTTCATAAATAAAATCCAAGATTCGTTAAACAACATACACATATAAACCTACGCAAAACTCTTTTTTAGAAGGAAACATGTATAAAAAAGAAACCAGAACATATATAACTTTAACTATTTAACAATGAAACAATAAGAAATAATTAGAATTACATAAACCAATGTAATAAATAATACATAATCATTTATAATAATTTTTGATTTGTTCGATTAAATATTCTTTTCTGTCTACTGACTTCAGAAGTTTTTTCACTTCCTCTTGAAGTTTCCTAGCCATCTTGCAATCTTTCATTATCTCATCCATTAATGAATCTATAAATTCATATGCTTCACGTTTTTCTGCACGATAGTAAAAAAATAAACAAAACTAAAATCATAAACTAATATTTACAAAAATTTATTTAAAATAACAAGCATTAACTTACATAAAAAATAGTTATCTATATATTTTTAACAAACTTTTCAAGAAATTTATATTTTATATCAATTGACTTCATCAATTCATCAACTTGAGCCTGAAGAGCAGTAGCAATATCACAATCATGTTGAATATCTTCTAAAATCAACTGTATTGCCTGACCTTGCAGATTTTGATCCTGGTGTGTTGATAAATCTTCAATCTGCAACGATGTTTGTGATTTATCGTTTCTTTTTGACGACGAAGAATCTTTTTGACGTTTTCCTAAAAAAAATAAGAATATAGTTTATCAATAAAATAATTAAAAAATGTGATTATTCTAAAAAAATTGAAAATTGATGAATTCGATGAAGACATATTTATTTAAGTTTTAACGTGAAGGAAGCATATAGATATGAGATGGAAAGTAGTTTAAATACACAATAGAATAACCGAATTATTTGGGTAAAGTACATATTAGATCCTTATTGTTTCCCGAAAAAGCAAGATCGCCCAAACATAATTAGGTCCTTCCTTGTTGTGTCGGTTACACACATCAAACATTTAATAGGCAGCATCACAACGATATAACTTCCATCAGAAAGGCAAACAGTCCACGAACACATGGTGGGGCCACATTTTATTTTTATATCCGTTTGGTTAAAAAAAAATCACCCTTTTTACCTATAAATACCCAACATTTAACTCATTTTCATACACAACTCATATATTTTTAAACAAAACTCTCACATTCAGTATTGTATTTTTAATGGCGTGTTCGGTTCCACACACGAGTGATGAAATCAAAGCTATGGTTGAAAAGCAAATTGAGGAGGATAAAGCTCGTCAGCTAGCGATTATGAATTTAGCCGTCGAATATGATAATGCATGCGGAGCTAAAGATGATATGCGAAAAGCATACGAGGAATGCAACCACATTCCACAAGAGACTCGCGCTTTGATTGACACTTTTTGAAAGAAGGATCTAATAAAGATACGAGAGCATATTCTTTATTTTGGAAAAGGCTTGGCAAAAATAGAAAACAAAATTGAATTGATAAATTAGTTTGGCTATGGGAAAAATACAACTACCGCTCACAAACCCATATAGGTGGTTCGTCATCCCAAACCCATGAGATATCTGATGTATATCTTACTGAGAAACAGCTACATCAACTACATCTAGACGAAGAAGCCTTAAGAGAAATATTAGAAGAAGAAGCAAGAGACGAAAAAGAACGGGAGGAGAAAATTAGGCAAAAACAAGTTGATGATGAGGAATATTACTTGGAATTTGGGGTGAAATATGATTCAGAATACGAGTCAGATTAATAATCTAGGAACAATTTTAATTTAGTTGTTTTAAATGTAATGTTTTAACGTAATGTTTTTATTGTTATGTAATGTTTTTAATCTATGAATAAAAGTTTTTAATTACGTTTACGTTTTTATTAATTTTGTACGTTTACGTTTATGTTTTTATTAATTTTGTACGTTTACGTTTTTAATTTATGAATGAAAGTAATTAAATAAAAAAATGATGTGTAGGGTGAGTTTGGTATGAAACATGAGTGTTATTACGGTTGAAAGGTGAGTGGTAGAGTTGGAGAGATAAAGCTGACGTGGTGCTCAGGTGTAAGGTGAGTGAAGCCTTAATACTCCATCCAGCCTTAATAACCAAAATACATGAATATTTTACTTTTTACTTTTAGTTTAAATACCCTCCATTTTTATGTACAACACATTCTCATCTCCATACAACATAGAACACATATACTCCTTCACAACTAAAAATGTCATACCTAAACTCACCTAATGTAACGCAAGATATAGTCTTACAAATACGACAAGATAACGAAGAACATCTGCATGAAGCTCGTACTTTGACTACACTCTGCCACTATATCGTAAACAAAATGACAAAAAGAGGAGTCTCGATTGCTAAACTGCTTGATTTACCATTTAGCCCAATCAAAGAATGTACTCTCGTCTACATGATTAGAGATCAAGAACGTGACTTGCAAAGATCTCAGCATATAATGCAATTATTAAATGAAATACAGACTCACATAAGAGATAACATTGAGTTTGAAGATATGATAATGTTCTCGTAACCAAACATCGTGTGGGTAAAAACAAGTAGTTGTGTCTTAATGTTAATGTTATGCCTAAGGTTATAATCAATGTAAATGTTTATGTTTTTAAAACCTTGTATGGTCATGTATGTAAATAATTAATCATTAATCAATATTCAATATATATAAATATAAAATGTTTGAGCAATGTATATTTGTACATTCTTCGGCTAATCGTCACAGGGTACCCGCCGCAGCAACGCGCGGGTACCCTGCTAGTTTACTTTTATAGCTAAAAAAATAAATGACATTTTTAACAATGTTAACAAAGTTAAACATTTTTACACACAAATTTGTTACACAATGAAACCATAAGCCCACAAACAGGGCTAGGGTAAGATATTAAATACATTTTTACTTTACCGATTATTAATAATTAATAACTATAATAATGATGGAAACCTGATAAACTTCCACGTACACAAGAAAATCATAAACTAAACTTTATTCTTAAAAACTATAAAAACAAATTTCACTTGTTTCTACTCCAAATCATCTTAATCACGAACACCAAAAGATATGTTGATAGACACAAACAGGTTTTTCCCTTTTTTTGTTATATCTTATTTTTCGTTCAGTTTTTATAATATCTTATTCTTTGCATACTAAGTTAACAAAACACTCGATATGCTTCATTAGATTAATAATTATCAGAACATATTATATGATATGGATATATAACTGTAGAATTGTCAGATTACATGTTGGATAGTATGTTTTAAATAAAAACCCCCAAAGATAACTTCGATTAGAACATGAATAGTCTTAATTTCTAAAAATATGTTCTCACTTGTATATCTGATTAAGATTTTAGGAAGACAAATATAGTTACAATATTATATTAACTTTTGAGCAAACAAATGTAGTTATCTTATTTAATCTTATTTGCATATGGTTTTATTTGTTAATAGTTTAATTTTGTGTGTAGGAAAGTGCCTTATGAGTTTGTCTTTTGGATTAACCCAACAACCTATCCAAATTCACAGGCAAGAAATTATGTAAATATATTAGATATCATAAATGATGATTTAGTTAGTAACTAATAGAATATTAAAAATTATTTCAGCAATTACCACAACTTTTTTTTGAAAAGTGTTACACCGGAAACAATCATATTTACTTGACAAGCAATAAAAGACGGCATTACAAAGTTAAAATACATAAATTAGATGATGGACCTTTTGAGCTGAAAGGATATCGATGGAACTGGTTTGCTTTAGATAGCCTGAATAGCAACGTTCAGCTCTTACATTTTATCCAAGAGGGAGATGATTCATTTTTTACTACGAGGAATAAACAATCTGGAATGATACTGGATTATATTGCTCCATTAATAACACGTTTTACACGATTTTATGAGCCGTGATTGGCCTTAACAATAATAAGCCAACTGGTAATAGAGCTTCCTACCCTTATTAAGAGTATTAAGACTTAAGTATCTAGATTGAGTGTAAATTTAATAATATATATATATATATATATATACATATATATATATCATATATAGTATTATATATATATATATATATATAAAATGTATATAATATATATATATATATATATATATATATATATATTAATGAATACTTCATTTACAGAGAATTGATGCCGATTTTTTACGTGGGTTATAATACAAAGACGTTATCAAGATAAAAGCAAATAATAAAAGTTTTTTGGTGCCTGTAAAACTTGTTAATGAAGGAATGACACATGATCGTGGTGCATATGAGATATATAATAAAATTTGGAAAAGAATTGTAGATACTCAGAAACTCGATGCTGGAATGATTTTGGTGGTCACGATAAAGCAGCATAATAAGTTACATTTAATGGCTTTCAACCTTGATGGTATTCCATTCACAGATGTGAAATTCAATGGTATTACATTCTCGTAATCAAATGAACTACGTTTGGCGCTTGAAGAACTATGTAAGCTAATTTGTTTATATACAATTGAAAATGAATTTTATTGTTGTCATATTCTAATGAATTTATTGAATTAATTTACAGCTGATGATAGAATGCACCATGTATGTCAATGGGAATCTCATCGTGATCATTTTGGTGAAGCTCTCAATACTTTCTATATGAGGTGTTCTACTATTATGCAAAACCAAAAACTTGTAAGTTTATTTAAATAAGTTCTACATAATTAGTAGTATATTGGAAGATATTTTAGAACCTCGGATTCACAATCCTCTAAATCCTCCAATTCGTGAACCATTGTGTTACATATGATTTGCAGTCTCTCCCGGCAGACTTTGTAAAGAACAATCAAATGCACAGATATACAAAGGTGTTAGTGAAGTACAAAAATATTGAATGCCTGATGACTCTGAAGACGCAATTTCACAAACAAATTCCACGAGGACCAATCATGTAGAAATATATGGAGAATGGAATACGTTTGCGAAAAAATATTTCTTTGCATATGATAAAATGACGAGATTCATATTCATGTTTACCATTGAAGGTTTGGATAATGGTGAGAAATTTTTTTTCCAGTATTTCATGTGTGTTAAAAAACAAACTCTCTATAGTTTGGCTGTTTTTTATGGATAAAATTGTAAATTTTTTGGTACAATGTTTATATGTGAATATGTTAGTTTTTAATTAAGTTTATGAAATTACTATCTAACTATTACTACTCAAAATTCAAAACTATTAGTTTCATGATATAATCCCCATCAATAAGTAAAGAATATTCCTACATTTTAGGTATATAAGAAACAGTTTATTATAAATAGATACATGATCCAACAAAATAAAAATACATATTTAACCAGAGCAAATCAGCAACACTAATAGGAGTAATTGTTCATTAGCAACACTAATAAGAGTAATTCTTCATCAGCAACATCAATTCATTAACAACAAAACAACAACGTATTCAAAACTATTTTTCTCATGTATTGAATCTAATCATTGTATTATATTTGGGTTTCTGCAGATAAGTGTGGACTTAAAAAAAAGTATCATAATTTATCATCAAAACGCATATATAAACACATAAACGGATTATAATTGTAAAATAATTTAAAGAAAATAATTACGAAATATGGGTAACGGAAATGAACACCTTAGATGAACGAAAATAATACAAATCATAACTAAAAATTACAAAGATACAAACATACCAACTAACTTTAATTGAATAATAAAAAATCTAATATTACATATCTTAGATATCCTCATCGGATGATTCATCAAAAAGCAAGAATGGTGTCTTATTTTTTGCACGACATAGTTTTAGACAATCTGACTCATGTTTTAAAATAAGTTTAGAATCAATTTTTGTCACTTTAATACAGTCCATGTCACATTCAAATGATTCAGCTTCGTCATCTGCTATAGGGTTAGACGAAATATCTTCAGTACAGACACAACGTTAGCAAATTCATCTGATTTTACTTCAACTACCTTATCCGAGATCATGCCAAACTGGTATCAAAATATAAGATAACAGGTTATTCATATGTATCAATCCTCATAAAAAATATTATAAATATTGAATACAAATTCAGTACCTCCTTGTCCCATTCAATATCTTCTAAAGCTTGTAATTTCATTCTATCCTGAATATGTAAAAAATATTATTGAAACTGAATATCATATACATGAATTGTCAAGTAAACATGTATATACTTCATCTCCACCTCATGAGCCTTCATAGATGCAACATGCTTTGGATAATGATCTTCAATCCATGCGTCAAATTCCTAGATAAATATAAAAATGAATATGCTTATTTGAACACAATAATATAGTAAAATCACAGTCGTATAGAGATTGCAAATTTATTTGAGAATTAATTGTATATTTTTAGGATAATTGACCTCCTCAAGAACATTTTTATACATGGAAATAGGTTGAACTGCTGGTTCTGCAATGACCAATAAGAACATAATAACTTAAATAATAGACAATGAATCTACGTAATATAAGTTGTCATCTTATGCTGAACATTACCTCTACTTCAAATACTATTTTATCAATTGAACAAACATCAACACCTTCTGAGTTCTACACGTACGAAACTACCATTATCAAGACTATTATAAATAACCAAATGTTCATTTGAACTATTACCTGCATGCTATCTTTACTTTTAGGAAAACGTAGAAGTTACTAAAATACTAACAAATAAGGTGAACTATGTAAGTTATATATATAAGAAAGAACAATTATAACTACCCACTAATGCAACAAAAAGCACATTGTTAAATTTAAACTACCCACAAGTAGTTATAAGAACAATGTTTATAACATATTCAGTTAAAAACAAATATAGTATACAAATAATTGACAAATTAGTTTCTAAATTGATGTATAAAATTTAGAATGAAACCACATAAATTTTAGCATTATTTTAAAAAATATATATTTTAAAGATCCAAAAGAATATATTGTATACTTCAAATGACACATTACGTTATATCATTATGATATATTATTATTTGATAGATTTTTCTCATGTATAATATATTATAAACAATTGACGTTATTGAATAATAGTACGAACAAATAGTATCTAGCAAACCATTTGGAATCATATTATACATAAGTTCATAAATTATACATATGTTCTTAAATCAGATATACAACGGAGTTCTCAATAATATCAAACATATAACTGCACCATACTTTCTTTAGAGCAATAAACGGAACTGAGGGATTCTTGAATGCGTGCCGGATATCTAAAGCGGCATGTCTTTGGATCACCCTGCATGCATGGTCTATCCAGCCTAATGCATCCACACGGATCATGCATCATGTGTTTTGTTACAACCATATCATAAAAGTCTTGATTGGTAATCTAATGTTGTGATGTCATAATAAGCAGAAAATGTGCATGCGGCAACCCACGTTTCTGGAACTCGACAAATAAACATGGGCAGCTACCTCTCCGAGAATATCCTCTTAAATAACAACTTCTTAACATCTTCTACCTTGTCCCTAAAAACCCTTGCAACCATATCATGACGATGAGAAGAAACAATGGTATATAAGCCAAAGACTCATACCCACTAAAGTAGAAGAAACAATGGTATATAAAACTCATACCCACTATAGCAGGGGAAAGAAAAGAAACAATGGTATATAAACACAGTATCCACACCAATGAGATAAACTTTGTTACTTCACAAAGTATGGATGACAAATGAGATCTGCTTCATCTACATGTGGCATGCAAATTCCACATGTGAAAACAAATATTTCCCATGAAAGAACAAAATAAAGATGATCTACAATACCATAGTTTCGGTGTAACATTTAAGTTTCTTACAAAGCTAACAAAGTCACCCTGGCAGGAATTGGAAGATATTTTAGAACCTCGGATTCACAATCCTCCAAATCCTCTAATTCGTTAACCATTTTGTGGCGATGAACATTCATAAAATTATCATACCGTATTAATCAGTATCTGTGGTTTATGAAACTCTATGGAATTCAATTATTGGGTTAACTAAAAAGTATAGTATAACTCATTTTTCCTTTATCGCACTTTTTTACAGGAAAAAAAGAGGAAGTTAGTGAAATCCGCTTGGACACAACCTAATGGCCCAGCAAATCAGCCAATAAAATAAAATTTGAAGTAAAAAACATAAGTTCAAACACCGAAAGTGAAGCGTGATATACCAGATTCAAAAATATTTGTTTTGTAAAAACAACTAAATGTTACTCAATGACTACAACTTACAATGAAAATTAAGCCTAATACATAGATCACTTTCAACTACATTTTAAATCATACAACCGATACCTAAAACCAATTACTAAAATAACATCATATTAATATAGACGAGCCTATAATTTGAAAGTTTGTTGCAATAAATTTAATAACCTTATCCAATACACAATAAATACATCCTATTTCCTTTTCCTCATATTAAACTTACCTCATATTCTGAATCATTTTACATTTATAAAAAAGTACTAAAACATAGAAAAAAATATCGGCAAGAACATGAAAAAATAATTTACTAAAATACAAGAATAATAAAGGAACACAACATTAAACACAAACTTACGATTAACAATAACAACATGCTACTTTAATTACAAAAATAAAAAAAATCACTGACATAGAATATCAGTATCAGCATACATTTGCCAGATAAAAGATAAACCTTATGAACACTTGCATATAGATTAAAGATAAATCACTCACATAGAATATCAGTATCAGCATACATTTGCCTGATAAAAGATAAACCTTATTAGCATACTTTAGCCCGATAAAGACGAACCTAAAATGGAATATCAACAATATGGATATTTTTTCGGACGTTTATATATTGATGAGTAATCATCATAACAAACACTTGCATCTGTTGTTCCAAGTTCACTAATGTTACTTTCAACTCCATATAAATCACCAACGCGTCTTTTATTGTATATGTCAAAAACATTTTTCATATCTTTTATCTCGTCTAATGTAACGGCATCATTAACATCAGCACCAACTCTAGGTTTGACAGCGTCAGCTATTTTTATGTTCATATCTAGAACAACTGCTTCATTATCTTTTTCCATTACTTCTCGTTTGTCTTCACAATCACATAATGAGATATTCTCGCTACATATCAAGTTCATCAATTTTCGTTTCTCTTTTTCGATAAATATATCAACATGTATTAAATAATACATTTTTATTCATAGATGTATCTGTTGCAATTAAAAATTATATATATAATACACATACCTCATTATCAAAAATATCCATATCTATAAATCCCCCTGGGTTCTACAAGTGATAATAAAATTGTCAGGTAGACACAAACATTATATATTATATTACCAAAAGTATAATAAAAATTTGTATATAAACCTTCTTATAAAATGAATTAATCACTTCTTGTGCCGTTGCCATTCTAATGAATGTCATCAAATATTCGTCCTGAAACTACAAACATAGTTTTTAATGAGTGAATAATTCATACAAAATTATACAAATATAATAATAATAAACCTTTTCTGTATCATGATGTGAAATATCCCGCATTCAATATTCAGTAACACTTTCAATATCTACTTTTGATAATGTATTATCCATTTTAGCATGGCTACAAGTTTCAAAAAAAGATGATGTTTTTTCTAGTTGATCTTCAAACACAGTTTGAAACTTTCATTGGAACTTTTATATCATATGAAGGTGAAATCATATTGATTAGAATGATAAATGAAGTTTGGAATCCTATAGTTTATATGGATGATACTACCAAATGTAAAAAATAATAATTATATAGCACATCAAATAACAGTTCTCGGGAAAATTTCAAATCTAATTATATTTAAATTTAATCGAATATTACTTATGACGATTTTAATTTTTAGATACAAAAACTAACTACTGAAAATAAATCAATTATATGTAGTACCATGATGTGGTCATTTTTCAACACATCAAATAAAACCCTCAAATATATTATATATAATTATAGAAAATACATATACGTATACGTAAGAAAAGTATCATACAAATTATTCTTAGGAAAGAATAATAAGTAATCAACATGGGTATCATTTTCCTCAGCGAGAGATGAATGGAAATCTACGTTCAAGTTGTAAATCGAGCTTGATTGTCATTCAAGTTTTTGGTTTTGGTTTTAAACTATTTTTATACTAAAAATTAAACTAATATTAATTCTAAAATTTAAAACTACAAGATTATACTAAAATTGATCTAAAATATATAAATGACAAATGTGCTTGCTAAGTGATATGAAAAGTTCATTAAATGTGAATTAAGGTTTATTAACGAATTATAATCCTTAGAAAAGATAATTTTCTCACAATGTTGGTTTATTTTGAAAACGGTCTCTTAAAAAGAAAATAATTACTAGATGTCTAGTTTGACTATTTCTCCGGCTTTTTCCCTTTGAAACATTCAAACTATAAATCTAAATAATAGAAGATTATTTATTAATTAAACCCTTTTTCAAATTCACACTTAATTCCCAAATCACAATTATGACTTAACAAGCACTAAAAAGACTACTCGCTAATCATAATAATAAAATGAGCAAAACAAAACATTATTACTAAGTCTACACTAATGTATTTAAAAATGATAGAAAATGAAACCGAATTGAAGAGCCGCAAATAAACGATAACCACCCGATTTATTTAGCTAAAACAAATAATTAAATTCGGTCTAGCTAAATAAACCCTTAAGCTCCGCGCCTCATGAGTAGACCGGTACCAAAAAGTACAAAATAAACATTAAACTGTTATGCATTCTTATTTTATAACAAATATTGCACTTCCTGTTACTACACTAGTTGGCCCAAATGAAAATTAAAGAAACCAAACGTATGCCTAAGTGCAATCGAGGCCCAACCAAATGAAAAAAAATCAAACGCAAGCTTCAAATTTGCACAGGATGAATACAATTTTATCAAACCAAAGAAAACCCAACATAACTAGCAAGGCTCAATTATTTCAAACGAAAGGCCCAAGTCAAATAACAGAAATAAGTCCAATTCAATTTTATTAACTAGTCACAGCAGGTTTAAAGGACGAGTAAAAAAATGAAAAAGTTAAACTAATAAGCCAGATCCATTAAGCCCTATCGAATATGCACAAACTATTAAGATACGATATAGAAATAAGCCATGATTTAAGCGAACAATTAAAAACTATTACTAAAACTATTAGAATCGAATAAGCTCGAAATTTATTCAAACAACAAAAATCTTATAATACATTAATAAACAAATGAGATTAAGCAATTATCATAAGTAAATAAGCATTGGAACAATCGAATAAGCAAACGAAATAATCAACTAAGATCTAGAATAAGCAATAAGCATTAAAATTACTAAAGTGATAAATCGAATAAGCACATAAGCACTCAAAAGTCGGATCTAGCACTTTAAGCTTACACTGAACCAAATAAACTGCTCAGAAACTTATCATAACAGAAAATAAGAGCTTCTAATAAAAAAAATGAAACAATCACAACAATAAGCTAAATTCGAGCTTATTCTAGCTTATTAATTCGAAAAGTGTTTAAAAACAATTGATAATGAATCGAATTAGCTTGGAGAGCTTATAGGAGTCATTATTTAAGTTTTTAAGAACTTTTGAAAAACATAAGCCACAAAAATAACCACGAAAATTTAGCTTATAGAATAAGCTAACACAAAAAGAATAGAAACGAACGAATTAGAACAAGAATAGGCAAACCAAGAACCTTAATAAGCATCAAATCATTTTATTACATCATCTCAAAAAGTTTGCGAAATAAGCAAATACAATAAGCTCGTAAAACTAAAATAAGCTAAATCTACCTAATAATAAGCTAAAAACTATAATTAAAAAGTATGAAAACTAAATTCCTATCTCCCCAAAGTGTGAGGGAGCGAGCTGCATTATATAAGATGAGAGGGGGCATTTTTGTAACTTTCACCCAATCATTAGAAAATAATTCAACCAATCATTGCTTGGGATAAGGTGCCACACGGATTAAGAGGCTGTAGAAACAATAGATGAGGAACAAGTGGACATTCTTTTGGCTTTCTTTCAACGCATTCGTTTCCCATCGTTGGATCATAAGCTGCTAACACAATTTGCAAATTAATACTTAAGAACCTCGCCACGTGTCCATGCATTATTCGCCCTTTCTATGAGTGGAATGGCACATGCTATTATTTTGATTTATTTTGAGCTCATGTGACCCTCTTTTCCTTAGGCACATCAACTTGATTCAAATGTAAATTGTAACAAAAGTTTCAACCACGTGTTACTCTGTCATTCGCCCATCCAAATTAAGTGCTAGGTCA
This sequence comes from Tanacetum coccineum, assembly GCA_026074375.1. NCBI lineage: Eukaryota > Viridiplantae > Streptophyta > Magnoliopsida > Asterales > Asteraceae > Tanacetum > Tanacetum coccineum. Next base: position 66,451 of record BQNB010008157.1, read on the forward strand.
CGTGAGGGGCAAGTAATTATTTAGCATGCACATGACCCGTGACATCATCCTGACGTCACCATACTACAATTCAATTTTAATAAATCTTAGTTTTTGGCTTAAGTTGGGCTTTAACTTGTTTGGGCTGGCCCGACCCATTAAGCGGGTTACGGGCTGGCCCAATAAGATCTGAGGGCACCGTTGGACTCGTTTTTCTGTGCTCTTTCCACTGGCATGCTCGGGGACTTTTCACGACTTTGTCTTGATTTTGAATAATAGGCACTCTTGATCACGACGAACCCGTAAATTCCCGTTTTTGCTATGTTTTCAATAATTTTTACCTCCAAGACATAAAAATACCAAACAAACATATTTGCCAGATAATTATGCATATTTTAGCATTTTTAGTCCGATTAATAGTGTTTTACGGGGTACAAAAGATGTGTGTTTTAGCAAATATCAAATTCCCCCACAATAAACCATTGCTGGTCCCACACGTAATGTAAATAAAACAAACCCAAAAATAAATAATTTTATCCCCTTTTAACTTATAACCCCTCACAATCAAACAAAAACAGAAAATGTCCATTAAAAGGTTCAAAAATCATTTAATTCGCAAGCACCCCTTTTAACTTATTTGTTTGAATGTTTTTTTTTAATTTCATTTTTATGATTTTCATAATTTACAACTTACACTTATTCATGTGTGACATAATGTAATACTTTTATTATTCATTGATAACTTTTAGAATCACGGAACAAAAAACACAAAAAGTGTCCAAATGGATAAATTCATCGTCCCCGACTTTCACCTCTCCAAGCCAAGCCTAAAAACAAGATCATTGTAAAATACAAGTTATGACGCTAACACTACTCATAAAAGCTAATTGTGTAGTTACTTTTCCTCCCTTATTCCTAATTTTGTATCTCAAGATTTTATTTAAGTCATATACCTGAAGGCTCTTTAAGGAATGAATAAGGCTATAATTTCACTTATTAAATTCTACTTACCCCATATACCCTAAGGCTCTTTAAGGGATAAGCAAAATATTTATTAATGTGATACATATAGTATGCCAAATTAAGTATTCCTGATGTGTACTCATCTTAATCACAAAGGAACTAAAGAAAACTTAAATTAACTAATTATTAACCAAAAAACCGCACAACTCTATTTATTAAACAATTATTATATAAAGGTGAAACAAGCTAATGGGAGAAAAGACACAATTAACACTTATGAGCCTTAAAGAAATCCAACTATTCTATGTTTAGCATCAAAACTTATACTCTACTCTATCATCTCTTGTTCTTCACAATTTAAAATTTCTAATAAAGAAACTCGTGAATACTTAGCCTAACAAATTAAGATCGACACTTTAACAAGTCACATAGAATGGCAACAATCTCAACTCTAACAAATCGATCTTCGCATATTTAAAATCAATTATAAGAACTTGTAAAGTCTTGACCTTTTTAAGCTAGACTTGCGTTTTATAGCTCCTTGTAAAAAAAGATTAGCAAAATCAATCTATTTAAAGTTAAGGAAAAAAGCTAATATATAAAACCGGTCGGGTCAAAATTTACTTTTCATTCTCACCAACGGAAAACCTACATTCGTGTCAACTATGTTTTTTTAACTAACTATTTATATTTTTCAACATTTTTCTACACACAAGTTATATATATATATATATAGATATGAACAATAAACCAGACATTAAGACTTAAAAATTTAAAAATTTTGCGGGAAAACGAGTTGCGAGGGACACAGCAAGGCACAGGTAAGATCACATTTCGATAGAAATCCTCCCCACACTTAGAATGGAACATTGGCCTCAATGTTCAAAAATGCAAATGCAAAAAGGCAAATGCAAAAAATTCCAAGTGTGAAAGGGGAAACACAATAATATACATGATCAGGATTGAGGATTCCATAATTAGCAGAAAATCAAAGACCGGATGTTTGAAGGATTGAAAACAAGCACGGGTCTTCATGATCTTAAAGAATCCTGCAAAAACGAAACCACATACCATAGAAAGAAGCACGCCCCCACACTTGGGCTATAAAATCACACACTTATTTATTAATCAAGAAAATAGAAAGAAGAAAAGACACGGGTTGCCTCCCGAGAAGCGCTTGTTTTTGTTCACTGAGCCTTGAGCCTGACTCGATCCCCCATACTTGATTTAGGTCAACAGGGATAGAAATGGAGAAACGGAACATCCAAGTGAGGAATGTTCCCTCCAGAAATCATCATCGGGCTTTTAGAAAAATTAGAAATGATTTCGCCCCGATGAGATAAGAGAAAAGAAATGAGAATACCAGGATTGAACACTTTGTCCTCGTTTTCGGATGAAAAAGGAAGCAAAGTGTCAAACACTAGAGAAAGAGGATCACGGATGAATGATATAGAAAATTCATCCCGTGATAAAAATCTCTCTGATTGGACTTCAATGAATATCCCTGGATCGAAAATATTGTTTCCGGATCTGAGGGAATCATGAGAAGGAGTGAAGTCTAAATCCGGATCAAAGGTGGGAAGGGTGGGCAAAATATTAGGCATAAGAACATAATGTTCAGAAATACCCTTCACCACTTTGGTAGTCACACCGGTATCGGGCTTAAAATCAAAGCAAAACTCAACATCCGATTGTTTTGGAGGAGGACTACGGATCATTAAAATGATCAAGTTTAGATGACTCAATTTCGGGAAGGGGAAGGGGATCAATACTAAGCAATTCTTCAAGAAAACGGATATCCCCTTCCGAGTCATAGTCGTCATTCTCAATTCCCAGTGGCATCGAGTCATCGGAAGCAAGAAATAAATCGATCTCCTTCATATGAGAGTCACTATCCTCAACGGGGATAGGAGATGGGGAGAGAGACTCAAGAATTGTATTAGCATTTCTAAATTAAGTTCTTCCGGCGGTCATAGAGATGAATTATCATACAACAAATTCTCAACAAGACAAATTTCTTCCTCTAGATCAAAGTCGGCTTTCTCAATTCCCGGTGGAATCGGATCGATATTAGCGAGTTCGCCGGAGAACTCCTCGAGAAGAGAATCAATCTTAGGAGAAGAATCAATCAAAGTATCTCGATTAAGCAAAGATTCAATAAGATTAGATTCGGCATTGAAATAATGCGGATCTATCTTTGCAGAAATGATTTCTTCATCATCAAAAAGAGGGTTCGAATAAATTTTGAAATATTCCATCGGAACGTCCTCATCAGAAAGTGACTCGTCATCACTAGAGGTGAAATCGTCGTTTGAATCAAAGTGAGGATTCGAGAAAGTTGTAAAAGTCGGAGAAGTTTCATCACACTCGGGCACATCACACTCACTTTCATTATCGGAAAAATCCTCGGACTCACTCGGGATTGGGACAAGGTTCTCAACACTAGACTTTATTAATTAGTCCGATTCCTTTTCAGGAATAGTTTCAATATGCTCGTCCCCTATTATGAGAGAGTCCTCGGGCTCTCTAGTCGGCAAGACGGGAGGGGAAGATGTGATAGCAACAGACGGAGAATATCGAGCAATAATATCTCTCAAAGGAATAGAATCATCCTCGTTGTCATCATAATTGCAAATAGATTTAATACGTTATGAAGCAACAAGATATTTTTCTTCCATTAAAACGCGCTCCTTTTTCCGCATCTCGATGTCCAAACCATTATAATCTTGCAAGAGTTGTTTAATTATAATCTCACAGTCTCTTTCATATTCATCATCAATCTTCTCACCTCGAAATCTTTTATAACTCAAATCATTCGTGATATCTTTAATTTCGTCATCAATCAACCTCTTCTCACTCATTATTTCTTCTATACTCATGTCTTTCTTTTTAAGACTCTCCTCTTTATTAATCCTCTCTATTTCTAGAAGTTGAACGGTAGAAAATTGCGGGGGTTGAATTTGCTCAAGACCGAAAGAATCACAATATGGGTTAGGTTCATAGTAAGTTTGATTAATCGGTTGACATTGAAAAGTTTCATGAGGACCCCCACAGTTTTTACAGCAAAGATATTGTTGAGAAAAACTCGATGAATTTTGTGGATAATAATTATCACTAAAGTTTTGATTGTAGCACGGTTCCGGCTCATAGACAAGCGGGACTCGTGATGTACAATCGGAACTGTAGTAATGATTGTTACCACAAAAATCACAAGAGTATGTATGGGGTTGTGGAGGTTGGTTGAAGAAGTTCGGTGTTTCATTATAAGAATAATGATTTAGGTCATAGACAAACTCATTTTTGGATCCTACATTGCTACAGCCCGGACAATTTCCACCATTAAACGGACCTCTACACCACGAGAAACCAAAATGATTATACGAAGACATGTCGAAGAATTAAACGGAATAGAGGATAAAGAAGATAAGAATTAAATGAATAAGAGGATAGAGAAGATTGTTTTTGAAAATTTTTATAATGATAATAAAAAATATTTTGGATCGAGAGTCAGAAACTTGATTCTTTAAAAGTTAAGAAAGGGGAGTTTGATCGGATTTTTAAGCATGAGATCGATGAAGAGAACTGGAATCCAAGCTATATGTCAACCGAACATGTCGATGATATAAAAACTATTAGGGAAATCCATAATGTGTTCAAGGTTGAAGCACAACAGCTCGAAGATGATAGAGTCCAGCTTGGAACCGAGATTGCTACCACCGGTGATAACTCATGGCCGATGCCGGTGAATCCTAAACGGATTATTTGGAATGCTCAGAAGACGTTTAAGGTTGATTTAAGACAGACTTCAGATATGCATCCACTGGAAATTGTGGGAGCTGTTGATAAGCTTCAGGAGCGTCTACCAGCTGTCCATGGTGATGATTTGTTAAGTATCGAAGCTCAAAAGAACGCTACTCTGTTGTTCAACATTCACCTTCGTAGCAAGAGGGTTCTCAGTGAATATAAGCTTTACTCGTGAGGCGTTTGAGTGGGTTATCGGTGAGATTGAATCGCGGTTCTTACAGTCACTTGTTGCACCGGGAGAAATGATTGGCTGTGTTGCAACACAGTCGCTTGGTGAGCCAGCCACACAAATGACTCTTAACACTTTCCATTATGCTGGTGTGAGTGCCAAGAATGTGACTCTCGGTGTTCCTCGATTGAGAGATTATTAACGTTGCCAAAAATATCAAAACCCCTTCGCTTTCTGTGTATTTGAAGCCTGATATCAACAAAATAAAGGATCAGGCCAAGAATGTTCAGTGTGCTTTGGAATACACAACTCTTAGTAGTGTGACTCAAGCTACTGCAGTATGGTATGATCCGGAGCCTAAGTGTACCTTTGGTTTGTTCAATTATAGATCCTGTGTTGCCGTCTGTGTCTAGTGCAAGCATACACAAGTTATGATCACATCTATATGTACACGTATCCCACATTAGGAGAAATAACATGAGAAAGGTTAATACTACGGTTACAACTTTTGAGGTTATAAGTATTGATCAAATTTTGAAATCCTTCCATAACAAGAAATGTTTTAATCCCTTAAAATTTTAGGATTTCTAAGATTAGAATGTCTTAAATGCTTTATAAGTAGTAGAGATAAAGATAGAGATGTGTTTATAATTTCTATTTCATTGTATCATTGTCTTGGATAAAAAAGAAAAACAGATTAAAGAGTATGCAAGCAAATGTTTGTAGCTTATACGTCGTTTAGTATAGTAGTAGTATTCCCGCCTTGTCCTGCTAACGATGTCTTGACATATCCGTTTTGATGTATGTAAACGGGTAACATTTATAAACGAGAAGAATCATCATCTAGAGAATTGGTAAGCTCACAAGCTGGAATGCAGTGACGATGGCAGAATGTATGAAACATAAACAAACTAACTAATTTAAAGTAATGTCACATGTTTAACTTACACACAATTGTGCTATAAAAAACATACGAGAATAAATTAGTATAACTAAAAACACATCCGCAAACTATCTCTCTACAGACAAGAAGATCATGGGATGTATGAAATGTAAACAACACTGAATAATTTAAAAAAAAAATGTAACATATTTAACTTAAAAACAGTTGTGCTTTAAAAAACATACAGTAATAAATAAATTAAATCAGGACCACCTTGGTTCAATCCACCCATGAGAGGTGAGATGATGTTTCGTCCCAAAGAAATCCCCAAAGCTGTCTTCGTTATTCAGAGTGTGAAACCTGCATGTTTCGATTGAATAGTACATAATAGGAGAACTTGGAAAGTAGATCTTGTTCGCCATCTGTGGTGTTTTGGCATCAAGGCAGACAGATGACGCGCCACTTATAAATATCATATGTTTTCCTAAAGTATCTGTTTTCGCCCATTTTCGTGAACGGGTTATCTTGAATACCTCAACTGATTCTCCAAACCTGCCCACGATGACTCGTAAAATATGTTGATCACATCTTAATTGGAAACATTGTGGTACAGATCTTGCTGGGGCTTTAGCTACATCACGCCACCATTTATGATTTTCTCTGCCCATTTCCTTGAAAATATCAAACCCTCCATCCCCCCTCAAGGCATAAAGATCTCGGCCATAGAATGTTATAGAGGTAAAACAGTCATCACCCAGAATTTTTAAAGGAGTTCTACGCCATGATGGTTCACCGCCTACAATGTGGATGCAATACGGACTTCCAGAACCTATAGTATTTCCAACAACCATGCAATCGGGAGAAGTAGGTGGTGCAGAAAAACAAAATGTATCTTTAAATGTATCAGGTAACTCTGGAAGCTCTAGTCCGACGTCGCCGTCGTACAGTCCGACGTCCCCGTCGTACAGTCCGAGTTCACCTGGTCTTACTGCAGATGGCTATAGTCCTACTTCACCTTACTACAGGTACCCATTCGAATATATTCCATTGCAGTTTTATAAGAATCTTATGAACTATATTAAAGTTAAATGGTGGCAGAAATGGCTGTAATATGTCAAAATGGGTAGGGTGGGGTGTTTTTTGTGATATAATGTGCCGGAAACATATTTGGTCCAAAAAATTATTTATTTTTTGAAACAATTAGTGTGTAAAATATGATCACAAAAACCGTCTATTCAACAAGGCTGAACCGTTTCCTTTTTAGCAAATGGTAAACGTTACTTGGACCCGATATTGTCGCCTGCATTTTGTATATTACGTTCCCTGCCATTAGTTTAGGGTTGCCATAAGTTGATGCAAATAGACGGGTTCATGGGCTAAATTTTAGAGTAGTATCACTATTAACCTTCAACTGTGGCATTGTGGCATTGCATTGACACATCATACGTGTGCGTTGTTTTAGCTCTCAGGGCTCTGGTGCACACCCGGAATACAGCCCAAGCTCACCACAATACTCGTAAGTTCTTAATCTCATATTGATTTTTCATTTATAATCTGGTCCAAAATGTTCTTCTGTTATCATGATCATGTTAGCGCCGCATCTTGTTTTTACTAAATTGTATGCGGGTTTATTTTCAGTCAAGTGTGTGAGTATTTCACCATCTTCAAATACAACCTCAAAGAGCAACATGGATTGATGTTTGATGGCTCCAGGAGGGGACTATGGCTTTCGGACAGTCAATAGTGGGAAGAGATTGTTTTTCTATTGGTTTATCAATATTCATTTTTCGCAGGACATTTGATGTCGATTTGTTTGTATAAAGTGAGGACCAGACGTACTATTCTTGGGATCGTTTCAAACAATTATAAGGTCGGGTTGTCCGATTCAAGTAAACATTGCCGGACATCTTATCATGTTCATTCATCTTATCTAGTATAGGGGGAGTCTGAGGAGTTTGGGGGGGGGATTTTTTTTTTTAAAACATATGTTTTTACAAAACCCGGTTTGACTCGGGCAATCGGTCGAAAAAACGGGTCAAATTAAACCGGGTTTTATATTTTTGAAACACGGTTAGACTCGCCGGGTTTGAAGTGACTCTGGTCAACCCGGTTTTTGACGTGTATTAATAGTTCGGGTCGAAAAACGGGTCAAACCGGGTTTATTATTTTTTGAATACCGGTTAGACCCCGCCGGGTTTAAAGTGACGGTGTAACCGGTTTTCAAAAGTTTATTAATGTTTTATGCTCTGCATATTCCTTTTGAAAAATAGTGTAAGAATTCCTAAAATACTTGAAAGTTTTTTACTACAATTTTCCATTATATTCTAGTATAGTTAAAAGTTTTGATTCAACTAATTATAAGTTACTCAAAAATATTTTTTTCAAAATGTTAAAAATTTACTATTGAAAATTTTTTAAAATTCGATAGTGTCCTTTCAAACTAAATTAGGTTAATTACCCATGGAATTTCTGTGTTGTATGTTTAACTTTGTTAAAAAAATTAATATTGTATATAAATACACCAGTTTAAAAAATTATTTAGTGTTGTCGTGTTATGATATTACTAACGCATTTATGACTTTGGTTCTAGTTATGTTTTGATATTGTGAAATTTTGAAACCTGAGCATACAACTTTCGCTTAAAACATTTTAGGAGTTTAAAATCTGCAAATTTAAAAACAAAAGTAGAAACTTTGGTTTATCTTATAATCTTCCATTTAAGAAATTTGACGTGTGAAATTGTTATTACAAAATAAAATTGTAAATTTTTACGTTGTGATTATGGGTTTCTTGCATTATGTGTTTGTAAATCTTTCAAAACTAAAAAGTAATTTATTTAAATATTAGATTTTCAAGAACTATAAGTGTATTGAATCTTTTTTCCATGTCCATATCATTCGACATATAGGCATTAATTTTCCATTTCCCTTTCCCTACGACACACATATATGATCTTGGCTGTAAAAGGTAGGCAAGTTACAATGTACAATTTTTCAAAGCTTCAATAGTAGCTCACTATTGGATGATGAGGTGTCTTCTTTGTGTCATGGCATGGATGCCATTTGGGACTTATTAATGTCACATCACTGCCACATCATTTTAACACAACATCTCAAAATACTTTCTTCACTCATAACTCATGCCATTTGAGCCCCACCAACCCACAATTTTATTATTTTTTTCTATTTCTCCAAACAAACTAAATTCATTTCATTCAAATAAAAATACAAAGTAAAATACGAAATAAAAAAAACATACGGAATTTAAAAACCAATACGAAAATAAAAAAAATACATTAGATTATGAATAAACTAATTATTTTGTAGATGTTACTGCTAAACATGCTCAATCAAATTTCGTTGAATCCTTGCATGTGTTTGTTTATCGCGAAGTTCTTTTGCTTTCTTCCGTTGCACTTCGCATTGCTCGATCCATGACCTAGCCAGATTTGGTTGCGGGCAAATATAAATGTCGCCAACTTCGGATATCGCACACTTTTGATTTTTTAAAATCATATTATGCAATATGATGCACGTGTACATGATTCTTCGTAGCTTGTTGACAGTCCAAGCACGCGTCGGTTGAGCTATAATATGCCAACGACCTTGGAGGACACCAAAAGCTTTTCAACGTCTTTTCGAGCACTTTCTTGTCGACGTTTATATACGGCATTTTTCTCATCTCGTGCAACCGTAAATGATTTGACAAAACTTGCCCACTGTGGGTATATCCCGTCAGCTAGGTAGTAACCTTTCCAAATGTAACTCCGTTTACTTCATACGGGACCACTGGGCGATGTCATCAAGAAGGTCTTCGAATAACGGATAATGATTCAAAATTGTAAAATCGTTATTCCCACCTGCTACCCCAAAAAATGCATGCCAATTCCACAAATCGTATGACGCAACGGCTTCAAGCATTATAGTTGGGTATTTTTTATCACCTCTCCCAAATATCATGTGCCATTCTTTCAGACAATTAATTCATTCCCAATGCATATAATCAATGCTGTCAAGCATTCCCAGTAACACATGAATGCGATTTTGTGCGGCATATAAGGCTTGAATGTCATTCACGTCGGGTTTTCTTAAAAACTCGGCCGTATACAAATCAATAATGCACGTGGTAAAAAAATCTAGACAATCGCGTGTGTAATGTTCCCCCATTTGTAAGTATTCATCTAATGCATCAGGTGATGTGCCGTAGGCCAATTGGCGTATGGCGGATGTGCATTTCATAATGATACTAAAACTCATTAGACCGGTAGCATTGGGTCAGACAACAAAGAATTTAAAATGATCGGGAAGAGGATCAACAGTTTCAATGTAATTTTCAATACCTTGGACTATTTCTAAACATAGTGAACGATTCATACGATATCGACGTCTAAAATAGTAGTCCAGATATTTTGAGGGTTCACCAAAATAGTCGGCCATCAAACGTGCTTCAGCAACATCACGTTCACGATTAATCGCATTACGAGTGTGGCGTGAACTTTCACCTTGCAACTGCTGATCTTGATTAATAACTTGCATAACATAACCAGCTCTATGTCATGAATATCATTGGACGTATTCGAATAGCTTGAAGAGTCACTCAATTTTTTTTGCTATAATGTTTTGGTAAAGAGGAAGTGTTTAGTTGTGAAAATTTTGGTTGAAATGGGGGTAATATTTATAGTAGTATGGATTTGTTTTAAATTAAAAAAAATATAAAAAATAGCCGTTGATAAACGGATATATGCTTTTACTAGTTTCTCTCTTCGTCGGGCGTGACAATGGGGTGTGATGGCGAGGTAAACGGCGTCGCCGTTTGTGTGCCATGTCGGAAACGATGAAGCCCCTCGTTACCACACCTTTTGCTCTTATGAAGGCTTATTGGATGATGAGGTGTCTTCTTATTGAGGCTCTACAACAATTTCAAGCCTCTTACATATGATATAGGTAGATTATATATAAAGTAAATCAATATCACTTTTTTTATTTATTTCAAAAAAATCAAGTATGCGATCCAAGGAAGGGTTTCGTATAGGAAGTTATTAAAAAGGAAGGGTTTCGTATGGGAAGTATGCGATCCAAGGAGGATGAGGTGCTGAAGATTGCTACGTCTGTGTTCGTTACCAATTTCCCAGATCATTTTATCGCCAAGGATCTCTGGAATACTTGTAAGCAATATGGGACTGTCGTGGACGCTTTTATCCCTAACAGAAGATCGAAAGCAGGTAAAAGGTTTGGTTTTGTATGTTTTATAAAGATCTTTGACGTGGAGCGTTTGGTTAATAACTTATGTACGGTGTGGGTTGGACGTCATAAAATTCATGCTAACATTGCTAGTTCAGAGAGCGCCCTTGACGAAAAGTAGTAAGCAATTTAACAACAATGGAGAGAATAGGATTAACACAGGTGAGGCCCATAAGGATAAAGAGGTAAAGGGGTATTCTAATTCTTATGCTAATGTTCTCAGAGGGTCTCAACCAATGAATATGGAGATGGAGAATAATCCAGCTTTGGTGCTTGACAATTCATGTTTGAATCATCAAGACTATTCTAATTTTTTGATGGGTAAGGTGAAAGATTTTGCATCCTTATCAAACTTGAAGGTGGTTTTGGTTAAGGATGGTTATGACAACATTAAGTTAAAGTATATGGGTGGTTATTGGGTAATGATTGAATTCCAGTCACAAGAGGCAAAAAAGAGGTTTCAGTCTAATGTGGGCATTGGTACATGGTTTTCTCAATTGCAGCAAGTATCAAATGACTTTATCATTGGTGGGAGGGTTACTTGGGTGGAGATTGAGGGTATTCCTTTAAAGATGTGGTCTACGAATACCTTTGCTCGTATTGCTTCTAAATGGGGTACTTTAATACATGTTGATGATCAGGAGAATGGGTGTTTACACATGAAAAGAGTATGTATTAATACGAATGTAACTTCTAATATCTTTGGGTCGTTTAAAGTCATATATAAAGGCAAGGTGTTTTGGGCGCGGGCTAAAGAAATTCCTGGATGGGCCCTTGATTTTGTGGAGGATAACGATGAGGAAACTGATACGGATGAGGAAACAAATGAAGGAGAGTCAAATGGAGAAGATGTGGGATTAAAAAAATTCTCAACTTGGGAAGGAGATAGCGATGAGGAAGCGGTTCCTGATACTAAATTTGAGGAGGAAATACCAAAAACTAATGTGGAAGAGGTTTCTGTTGGGCAAAAAGATGCGCATTCAGTGGATTGACCTTCTCAACAAGAAACAAGATGACAACAATAAAGGACATAACATAGATGATAGTTTGAAGTATCCTCCAGGTTATACACCAATAGACGAAAAAGATGCAACTGACGAGCATTCTAATAAGAGTAATGAATCTAAAAGGGCGAGTGGTGAATGTTTTCAAAGTATTCATGAGGAAGAAGGGGTTTTTGGAGCAAAGAAATCATGTTCGAAGAATATATCAAACGAAGACGTAGCGGAATCAATATGTTTAGGTCACTTTCAAAAGACTGAAATACCACGTTCAGGTGGTTCTATCTTACAATTGATGGACGACTTGGTAAAGGTGGGACAAACTATGGGCTACAATATGGAGGGGTGCATGAAAAATATGGACGAGATCATTGCATCGCAAGGAGTGTACTATAACAACCCGCAAATTTTCATCAATGTAAATATTCATCTATTTAGTTAGATGCAATGTACTATCTATCTATTATATATGAACCACCTTTTTCAGGGAAATTTTTCGCTTTATTACATTACTTGCATTACCAATATCTCAATATACAATGCAACTTGCATAACTAAAGTTAACGAGCTCACGTAACATACTTATGGCAATCCTATCTACATATATGTCAAGCAAACATCATAATATGTCAAGTCAATATCTTAATATCATTATTACAAAGTACATTACTCATATAATGTACCATTTGCAATGTTATATCAAGACAGGCTTTAAACCATTATCGTATACCTCTAAAACCCTAATTCCATGTAAAGTTAATATCTAAAGTGAATGCACAAGCTACTAAAGCATATGTACAAGTAATATAACATTTCATTTGAAATATAAACTCCCTCCAAGTCAAAGTACAAGCCTTAAAAGCACAATGTACAAGTCATTGAGCATGACATCTAAAAATAGCATTTTACCTTGTTTTCCTAAGACATATCTCATTCAATCCATAAGTACAAGTTACAAGCAGTCATGCACTGCATGTACCTTCTATAATCATCTCCATTTCATTAGATTTCATGAAATGAAACCTTAGAAACCCTAACCCGATGCTAAATATATAACCCATGACCCCGTTTCTTGGTTTTTTTATCCATTATAAACCCAAACCATTACTCAAATAAGTTGTAAATACATAATTTACAACTTTTTAAAAAACCACATTCCATTCTTCATTTCAGCCATTTTCCTACATACTTGTACACGAATTGAATCAAAGAAACCCTAATCAAACCCTAATCAAACCCTAAATCCAAACCGCTACCCATTTACCTATTCTCACCCATTTTAAACACGAACCACTAATCAAATCTTGTTGTAAACCCTTAATATAAGTCTTGTAATACATAATCTATCATTACTAATCAAATGTACTCGAAAAATGAGCTAGAAAACCCTAACCGAGCCCTTATGAACCCGCGACCTTATTTTTTTGCAATTTGACCCATTTTGAAGCTACTCTTTGCAACCAAGCACCATGGTGACTCACCTCCTTGCTTCCATAGCAGCTTACAAACATGTCTAGCTCCCTTTCTTGGTGGTAGAAGCTCCACATCCTTCTCTTTGTCTCTCTTTCTACCCGCGGCACCAAAAAGACCAAACAACACCTCCATGCTAGTCCTAGCTTTGCATACTCTTTCCATAGCTCTTCCACATCACCTTGTAGCCTCCATGAATCATATACCTCAGCTCTAAGCCTTGGTCCCTAAGTTTTCTTGGCCAACAAGGCCATTTGAGCCCTATATAAGTCAAAACATACTCCCCATTTCAAACCATCCCCCACAACTTCTCTCTTACACACAAATGGAGTTCTAATACTTCCATAGCAGAATTAGAAGATCAATAGAAGTCCCAATACTAGAAGTGAAGCAAAGAAACCAAGAAAAGAAGCCCCAGAGTTGTTATTCTAGGCGTACGAAGCTAAAAGTCCTGATTTCGACCCATTTTCAAGCTATAAGCTCAAAACCAGCTTCCATAAGCTCACATTCTATTTTCATACCCTTATAATGTTCATATGATCATGCTTAAACTATTGTTAAAAGCTTTGAACTAAAAAACATATATGTTTTACCTTTTTGATCCAAACCGAGCTCATGAAACCCTAATTTCATGTTTTTGCTTAATCTATAAGCTAAACTTGTAAAATATTGTTATAATCTATCCTAATAAGCTTATCTAACATTATAATAAGTACTTTATTAAGTCTTGAAAGAATTTGAACTTAAAACTCGCACGTTTTCATTTTAAAACCCTGATTTGACCTGTTTCGATTTCTAGCTTAACGAATCGTTATTTTGAACTTTTGTTATATTAAACCTTCATATTTTAGCTTATATTAATAAGCTATAACCTGTAAATTACTTTTCTTATTGAAAAATATCATTATTATGGATTTTGGACTTGTTTTGTAAATCATTTTCATGCAAGGAGTATATATTGTAACTTTTGAAAACTTATAAGTACAAGAACTATTTTTGCCACATTTCTAAAGTTATAACTATAGGGGTCTATTATGTCACTTTCCAAAGTACAAGGTTTACTTTGTACATCCTTTAAACTAGAAGGACCAAACATGTAAAGTGAAAACTCCAAGGGTATATTTTGCCATTTTTCATTCTTAAGGGTCTAAAATGTAACCTTTTGAAAAAGTGTAGAAATGTGTTCAAAACCTTATAAGACATAACTTTAATTAACGCTTGACGTGCTTATCATTTCCAGTTATTAAGCAAAACACTTAAAACCGATTATATTATAACTATTATATAATTCATCATCGATGTGCTTTTTAAAAATCCTGTCTCGAATCTATATCGTATCACAATACTAGGCAGCTTCATATTAAGGGGTTTCGTCTTGGTATTACGTTCTGACTGAGTTGTTGGTTTTATGATTTAAAGTACCCTAGCTCCTCAAACGTTTATTGAATGACCTCTGAATTATGATGGCCCGAACGGTGATACAATACTCCATAATAATTCAATCAAAGATATACATTATACTTTATAAAGATTTGAAACATAACAATCAAACTAAGACTTGACATATTACCCTAGGTTGAGTGTGACGAAGCCGTTACTTTCATTCCATATACCTTTGCTATCAATCAAATTTCCCTATCTTGTTAAGGTGAGTTCATAGCCTCGCATTTCAATATTTTAAATGCTTTATAAACCCGCGTGGGGGATACATGCTATAAACCATGAATGCAATTATTTCTGTATGCTGTCCTGATTTATTATTGCCTAAGTAACTATTTTGCCTTTAAGTCCCCAATATCATGAACCGTTAATTACTCTACGGAGTGAGCGCAAATGTTGTGAATAGATCTATTTAGGATTGGCCTTCCCGTTGGTGTTCCCAGTCATATCGGTTACCAATTGCACACCATTAGAATATAACTGCGAGTGTTTTGGCATAGGCACCCGTTGGGGCTATAACATTTGATTATTATATATCCCAAGGCTTTGGATTCATGAGCTAATGGCAATAATATTGTTTTACAAATAACAGGTGTATAACAACGTAACCTAATATCGAATTTGCATTCAAATTATTTAACTTAAACCTATGAATATCACTCAACCTTTGTGTTGACTTTTTTAGCATGTTTTATCTCAGGTAATTAAGCAACTTATGACACGGAGTGGCGAGGACTTGAAGATGGCAAAACTATTATCTTTCAAACTTTATGTTTTAGATTTTGGGACCTTTCATTTGTAAAAACTCTGATGAAATAATGAATGATAACTAAATTTTCAAAAACAACTCTTTTTGATTCGTTTTCTATGATTATGACTATTTTACCTTGAAGTAATACCCCAGATTAACTTCTGCTGCTATATGTAAAAATGGGGGTGTTACAGATTTGGTATCAAGAGCCACATTATAAAGAACAAGGTTGAAACCTTAACTATAACTACTTTTCTTTTTCCATCCAATGAAGTCCTCCGTGCCGCTATATCTTTTGAAATGGTATGTAAAGATAGATAACTATTATATTACTAAATAAATAACTTATGTTATTTACCGCTGGGTTATTAAACAGAACGGCGTCTTCTCTCAACCATCCTACTTCCAATATGGAGGATGCCTTTTCCTCCAACTTCCCAAACTATCTTCCTCCGGCTTCTCCAGATTATATCCCGACTTTACTGGGATAAACTTACTCTAGCTCTTCCAACTCATTTGAAATAGTCCCTCTAACTTCACCAACTCTTTCGTTATTTCATGATGGTCCCTACATAAAAGTTTTGCAAGCCTTTTATACTAAAAAATCACATATCCCGCCTCCAACTATCATACCTCCATCTTCAATACCTAAACCTCAAGAATTCTTTCCTCTGGAAGAATTTTTGTCACCCAAGAAATGAGGCCGATCCTCTTCTTCTACCTCTTCCCTACCTCAAGCCTTTGAGATAGGTGAAAGCTCTCGAAAGACAAGTATAGAGCGTCATGAGGAACAAATCAAAGAAATTATGAATTACTTAAGAGAACTCTCTCTCGATCGTATTGTGCATATAGAAGATAAAGTCAAAGGTCTCAGAAAAGGATGAGTAATCATCCAACAAGATTTCAATATTTTGGAAGCTGAACTTCAACAAGCTCGTGCCCAAATTACCAAACTCCAGAGGAAACAAATGGGAAGTAACCATAAGATTTCTCTAGCCCGCTTCAGGATCACTGAACTAGGAGACATTATCAACGACATGTATATTCGTCACCAAACGGATATATAAAATCTCTAAGACTCCATTAATGAACTCAAGAACCGTATGGAATGATCATCCAACTGCTAGCTTAGATTCCAGTATTAGCTTTTAACCTAGCCACGGGATGTGTGGTATAAATAAAAACACTTGTCAAATCTTGTCTATGTATAGTACTAAGGCAAGTTGTTCTTAATACAAAGGCAATCCCATTATATACCTTGTTGTTTCATAATACCAATCCATATATCATCACCATTCATCATCATCATTTATTATAATCATTCATCATCATCATATGCATCATTTTCATCGTCATCACCCTCATAGCAATGCTTATTCTTAAACTTTAAGCATTTTAAAGAAAAAAAATAAGCATTACTCATTAAACAAATTTAGACTTGTGATATCATTCTCACTACATGTTGTCTTTTGTTGATAGAATGCCTCCCAAAAGAACATCAACATCGAAAGCACCGGCCATGACTCAAGCTGCCATTAGAAAACTAGTTGCTGACAATGTCACTGCGGCTTTAAAAGCACAAGCTGCAACAATGGCAAATGCTAGTAATCCCAACAGGAACACCGGTCCTACTAGAACTCCTGTAGTAAAAACAAGAAACTATAAAGAGTTTATCAGCTGTCAACCTTTCTACTTTAATGGTATGGAAGGAGCAGTTAGCCTTATAAACTGGTTTGAATGAACCGAATCATTATTCTCTCGTAGCAGACGTGCTGAAGAAAACAAAGTAACATTTGCTACTGGTACTCTAACTGACGATGCCTTGTCCTGGTGGAATGCATATGCCCAGCCTATGGGAGTAGAGCAAGCCAATCAAATCACCTGGACTGAGTTAAAAAGGATTCTTACGAACAAGTATTGTCCCCGGACTGAAATCAGAAAAATGGAAGAAGAACTTTACAATCTCACTATAAAGGGAAATGATCTTACACCTTATGTTAGAAGATTCCAAGAATTAACAGTTCTATGCCCGAACATGGTGCCAAATATCGAGAAACTCTTGGAAGCTTTCATCGGGGGACTACCTCGAAGCATTGAAGGAAATGTTACTGCCTCTAAACCTCAAACTTTGGAGGAAGCCATTAACATAGCCCAAAGGCTAATGGATCAAGTAACCAAGCATACTCCAGTGCAAGTATCAAGTGACAACAAACGAAAGTTTGACGACAGAAGAGCTTTCAACAACAACTCCCACAGCAACAACAACTACCGTAACACCAATAATCGCTACAATAATCACCAACTACAACAAAACCGAAGGCAAGAAGCTGTTAGAGCTTATGTTGTTACTCCATCTGGAAACAATAGGTATGTCGGAGACCTCCCATTATGCAAGAGATGCAATCTCCATCACACCGGACCTTGTACTGGTAAGTGTAATATTTGCAACAAGGTGGGCCATTTGACCAAGAACTGCCGAAACAAGAAGCCAACCACTGGAAGTAATCAACTACCAGTGACAATTGTATGTCATGCCTATGGAGAAAATGGGCATTATACAAATCAGTGCCGAAAGAACAACATCAATGGCCTAGGAAGAGCCTACATGCTAAGAGATAAAAATGCTCATCAAGACCCCAAACGTGGTTACGAGTATGTTTCCTCTAAATCAGCATTTAGCCAAAGTATTGTTTGACTCTAGAGCTGATAGAAGCTTTATATCCATATCTCTTGCCTCTATGCTAAATATTCCGTCTATTACAATAGATACCTTTTATGTTATCAAAATGGCTGACGAAAACTTAGTAAGCACAAACACTGTTATCAAAGGCTGCACTCTAACTTTGTTAGATTAACCTTTCGAAATCGATCTCATGCCAATTAAACTTGGTAGTTTCGATGTTGTCATCGGTATGGATTGGTTGTCCAAGTATCATGCCAAAATTCTCTGTGATGAGAAAGTCGTTCACATTCCTATCAACGGTGAAACTCTAATCATTCAAGGTGATCAAAGTAAAAATCGACTAAATCTCATATCCTGTATTAAAACCGAAAGGTATATATCCCGAGGTTGTCAAGTTTTCATGATCTAAGTAATGGAAAAGAAATCAGACGAGAAAAGACTAGAAGATATCCCCATAGTCAAAGAATTTTTAGATATTTTTCCTGAAGATCTACTTGGTCTTCCTCCCATTCGCCAAGTAGAGTTCCAAATCAACTTAATCCCCGGAGCATCGCCTGTAGATCGAACACCTTATAGATTGGCTCCTTCAGAAATGCAGGAGTTATCTAACCAGCTTCAAGAACTAGCATACCGAGGTTTTATTCGACCAAGTACATCGCCTTGGGGAGCTCCTATCTTATTTGTTAAAAAGAAAGACCGATCTTTTAGAATGTGCATCGATTACCGAGAGTTGAATAAACTTACCATAAAGAATCGTTACCCATTACCCATGATCGATGACTTATTCGATCAACTTTAAGGTTCAAGCGTTTACTTAAAAATCGACTTAAGATTAGGCTATCATCAACTGAGAGTAAGAGACGAAGATATTCCTAAGACTGCTTTCAGAACAAGATACGGACATTATGAATTTCAGGTCATGCCATTTGGTTTAACTAACGCACCTGTTGTATTCATGGATCTCATGAACCGTGTGTGTAAACCATATTTGGATAAATTCGTAATAGTATTTATCGATGATATTCTTATCTACTCTCGTAACAAAGAAGAGCATGCAAATCATTTGAGAATAATCTTGGAATTACTTCGAAAAGAGAAATTGTATGCCAAGTTCTCTAAATGTGATTTCTAGATTCGTATCATGCAATTTCTTGGACATCTCATTGATAGTCAAGGACTTCATGTTGACCCTACTAAGATTGAAGCTGTTAAGAACTAGACATCTCCCACTACACCCATAGAAGTGTGTCAATTCTTAGGACTCGCCGGCTATTACCGAAGATTTATCAAAGGTTTTTCAAAAATTGCAAAGCCTTTGACTAAATTAAAACAGAAAAACAAGAATTATATCTAGGGCGAAGAACAAGAATCGGCATTCCAACTCCTTAAACAAAAACTATGTGAAGCACCAATCTTAGCATTACCAGAAGGAAATGATGACTTTGTCTTTTATTGTGATGCATCTCTTCAAGGTTTAGGAGCTGTATTAATGCAAAGAGAAAAGGTCATTGCATATGCATCTCGACAACTCATACCTCACGAAGTAAACTATACCACTCATGATCTTGAATTAGGAGCAGTGGTATTTGCTCTTAAAATCTGGAGACACTGTCTATACGGTACAAAGTGTACAGTTTTCACTGATCATAAAAGCCTTCAACACGTTCTTCGTCAAAAAGAATTGAATATGAGGCAACGCCGATGGTTAGAATTACTCGCAGATTATGATTGTGAGATTTGCTATCATCCTAGAAAGGCAAACGTTGTGGCAGATGCCTTAAGCCGGAAGAAACAAATCAAACCACTCCGAGTTAGAGCATTGATCATAACCATTCATCCAAAATTACCATCCCAAATTCTCAAAGCTCAAAGTGAAGCCCTCAAAGAAGAAAATGTCAAAACCGAAAACCTACGAGGAATGGACAAATCATTTGAAATATGTCCTGACGGAACTCGTTGTATCAAAAATCGAAGTTGGTTACCACTTTTTGGCGGTTTAAGAGACTTGATCATGCATGAGTCTCATAAATTGAAATATTATATTCACCCGGGTTCTGATAAAATGTACCACGATCTAAAGAAACTCTATTGGTGTCCTAACATGAAGGCAATCATCGCAGAATATGTTGGCAAATGTTTGACATGTTCTAGAGTTAAAGCAAAATGTCAAAAGTCATCCGGCTTACTGGTACAACTAGAAATTCCTATGTGGAAATGGGAAAGGATAACAATGGATTTCGTTACAAAGCTACCCAAAACCTCAATCGGACATGATACCATTTGGGTCATTGTCGATCGCCTTACCAAATCCGCACATTTCATACCCACTCGAGCGACTGATAGTATGGAAACTCTTACAAGGTTATACATCAAAGAAATAGTCTCTCGACATGGCGTGCCAATCTCCATCATCTCGGATCGTGACAGTCATTTCACATCCAGATTCTGGCAATCATTGTAAAATGCTTTGGGTATTCAATTAGACATGAGTACAACATATCATCCTGAAACTGATGGACAAAGTGAAAGAACCATCTAAACACTCAAAGACATGCTTCGAGCCTGTGTCATAGATTTCAGGAAAGGATGGGATAAACACTTACCATTGATAGAATTTTCTTACAATAACAATTACCATGCCAGTATCAAGGCAGCACCATTCGAAGCACTTTATGGTGGAAAGTGCAGATCACCTGTTTGCTAGACCGAAGTTGGAGATGTTCAAATCACGGGACCAGAAATAATTCATGAAACTACGGAAAAAATTTTTAAAGTACATAATACAACTATACAACCACATTCCATCATCATTTCACCATTTTTACAACAATGTACACAAATTGAATCAAAGAAACCTAATCGATATACCAATTCCAAACCGCACCCATTTAACACTATTCTCACCCATTTTTAAACCCGACCACAATCAAATCTTGTTTAAACCTGTAAAAATCTATGTAATCATAAGTCTATCAATACAAAACAAATAGTACTCAACAAAATGAGCATAGAAAACCCTAACCTTGCCTTATGAACCCACGACCATATTTTTTTTTGCAATTTGAACCATTTTAAAGCTACTCTTTGCAACCAAGCACCATGGTAACTTACCTCCTTGCTTCCATAGCAGCTTACAAGCATGTCTAGCTCTCTTGCTTAGTGGTAGAAGCTCCACATCCTTCTCTTTGTCTCTCTTTTTACCCGCGGCACCACCAAGACCAAACAACACCTCCATGCTAGTCCTAGCTTTGTATACTCACTCCATAGCTCTTCCACATCACCTTGTAGCCTCCATGAATCATCTACCTCAGCTCTAAGGCTTGGTCCCTAATTTTTCTTGGCCAACAAGGCCATTTGAGCCCTATATAAGTCGAAACATACACCCCATGGGAATCGTTTGTAGGAAGGTTACAATTGTGTAAGTCAGTCATTTCTTCCATGCAAGTATATTGGGCCTCTGTTCTAGTCATACCCATGGGAATTGTTTATGATATTCAGTAAGGGATTCGAGGTTTCTTGTGGTGTAATGGCGAATACAAGCGTGGGAAAGCTAAAGTGGCTTGGGTTGATATTTGTCTACCAAAGAAAGAAGGTAGTCTTGGTTTACGCAGCCTTGAGATATTTAATCTAGCCCTAATGACTACACATATTTGGAATATAGTTTTTAATAAGGAGTCATTGTGGGTTCGTTGGATTAACACATATAAACTTAGAGGACGCACCTTATGGGACGTCCAACCAAGTGTAAATATGAGTTATGGATGGCGAAAGCTTCTACAACTAAGAGAGCATGTTAAACCATTCTTTTGGAGTTGTATTGGTAATGGTATGAACACTTCCCTTTAGTATGATATGTGGAGTTCTCATTGTCCGCTTATTTTAGTTTCTGACGCCTAAAGATATAGCAAGGGAGGGATATTCTATTCAAACACGTGTTGCAGATTTGCTTGTTAATAGAGCATGGAATTGGCCGTTGTCGTGGTTGGCAAAAGCTCCTAACTTAGGCCTTATACCAGCCCCTAACATTGTATTGGCACGACAAGATTGTATGAAGTGGCGTGCTACAAATGGTACTATGACTGATTTTAGTGTTAAATATGCATGGGAAGTTCTTAGACCACGTGGGATTGAAGTCCCATGGTTACATACTATTTGGTTTTCACATGCTATTCTACGTCATGCATTCCATCTATGGCTTGTAATGAGAAGAAGCTTGAAGACGCAAGACAAGTTAAGGCAATGGGATGTTTCTCCTACAACAGATATAACTCAGGTGCATTGTTCGTTATGTGGTACGCAGCCTGATTCACACGAGCATCTTTTCTTTAAATGTTCATACTCATCTAAGGTGTGGACTCTAATTCGTGGGCTGGTAGGCATGGATGCGGTGCCGCCTATTTTGGACAACATCCTTGGGTGGTTCCAACCGATGGGAAACAAGAGAACTATACAGAATATTGTTGGTAAGATTATGTTTGCTGCTGCCTCGTATTTTATTTGGTTGGAAAGAAATAATAGGTTGTTTAAAAACAATAGAAGAACTCCGAAAGAGCTAAGGGACGCTATTGTTGTAACGGTTCATCTCAAGCTTACTACTTTCAGATTCAAGAATAAGGCGAAAGTTCATAGTTTGCTTTCGTTATAGAAGATGCCAACGTCTTTTAGATTCTATGGCTAATTAGGTCGATTTGTCTAGATTGGTTTTTTGTAACATCTAGGATCGTTTGTGGCATGTCACAAGTGTCTTAGTGGTAGTTCAAGCATGGCTTGAGGTTAATGTGGTATCTCTGCCATATTCTATTGTACTTACACATTTCTTGTGATTAATATACTTTACCGAGGTAACCCCTTTACCCAAAAAAACATACACCCCATTTCAAACCATCCTCCACAACTTCTCTCTTACACAAAAATGAAGTTATAACACTTCCATAGCAGAATTAGAAGATCAATAGAAGTCCTAAGACCAGAAGTGAAGCAAAGAAACCAAGAAAAGAAGCCCCGAAGTTGTTATTCTAGGCGTACGAAGTTAAAGTCCCGATTTCGACCCGTTTTCAAGCTATAAGCTCAAAACCAGGTTCCATAAGCTCACATTTTGTTTTCAGACCCTTATAATGTTCATATGATCATGCTTAAACTATTGTTAAAAGCTTTGAACTCAAAAACATATATGTTTTACCTTTTTGATCCAAACAGAGCTCATGAAACCCTAATTTCATGTTTTTGCTTAGTCTATAAGCTAAACTTGTAAACTTATGTTATAATATATCCTAATAAGCTTATCTAACATTACAATAAGTACTTTATTAAGTCTTGAAAGAATTTGAACTTAAAACCTGCGCGTTTTCATTATAAAACCCTAATTTGACCCGTTTCGATTTCTAGCTTAACGAATCATTCTTTTGAACTTTTGTTACGTTAAACCTTCATATTTTATCTTATATTAATAAGCTATAACCTGTAAATTACTTTTCATATTGAAAAATATCATTATTATGGATTTTGGACTTGTTTTGTAAATCATTTTCATGCAAGGGGTATATACTGTAACTTTTGAAAACTTATAAGTACAAGGACTATTTTGACACATTTCTAAAGTTATAACTATAGGGGTGTATTATGTCACTTTCCAAAGTACAAGGTTTACTTTGTACATCTTTTAAACTAGAAGGACCAAAATGTAACATTTTGAAAAAGTGTGAAAATTTGTTCAAAACCTTATAAGACATAACTTTAATTAACGCTTGACGTGCTTATCATTTCCAGTTATTGAGCAAAACGCTTAAAACCGATTATGTTATAACTATTATAAAATTCATCATCGATGTGCTTTATAAAAATCCTGTCCCGAATCTATATCGTATCACAGTACTAAGGAGATTCATATTAAGGGGTTTCATCTTGGTATTACGTTCTGACTGAGTTGTTGTGTTTACGATTTAAAGTGCCCTAGCTCCTCAAACGTTTACTGAATGACCTCTGAATTATGATGGCCCGAACGGTGATACAATACTCCATAATAATTTAATCAAAGATATAGATTATACTTTATAAAGTTTTGAAACATAACAATCAAACTAAAACTTGACATATTACGACGAAGCTGTTTTCCTTTCACTTGATATACTTTCCGCCCGAGTAGATAACATCGTACTACCATACGGACGCACTTTCATTTGATTA
>BQNB010008158.1:5559-91016 GCA_026074375.1 Tanacetum coccineum
TCATATATGAGCTATGTCTTATGACTTATTTACTTCATTTTGTTGTTTTAGTCACCATTGTTATGCTTTCAGGCTTTTGATGCCCTCAGGTACTCCTCTTTTCCCTTCATTGGAAATGGAAATACAGAAAACTGTCATGGCTCAGACTAGAATTCCAAAGCCCGTCTTACTGCTCTAAAATTTGAGGTATGAGCATTTTTTTTGTTTCTATACAAGGTACCACTATATAGCTTATGCATTTCAGTGATATTAGTTTGACAAAAGTTTTCAACTACAATTTTTTTGCCAATGTGCAATACAACATCTCAAAGTATTCAAACTGTGAACTAATCATATCTTTCACTTGATTTTGGTGTAGCTATCAAATACCTAAGCACGGGCCACTGGTAGGAATAAAATGATAACTAGACAACCATTTTCATCTCCCAAATTAAATACTTCAAGGGTTGGACTACATAGGTACTCCTCTTTAGGGGTTCTAGGTTTAAGGCATACCAACGATTCTTCACAGAGATGTTAAGTGTAACAAGATACTTCTTGACTGTTAGATTTTGTGCTCGCAAAGGTTATGAGCTCTAGAAATTATTAGCATGCCATGTCAAGGATAGCTGGATCGTATGAATACATCGCTCTAAACAAGTATTTATTTCCCTCATTGTTGATATATCACCGAATATTATTAATTCTAACATTGGATTTGGCTTTTCGCTCATGAAATTGTGTTAACAATTCAGTTTCTTATAACTAAGTTTCTTATAACTACTTATCTGCATCTTTTAATAGAGATATTTATTTTGTGCAGAAAGTAGTTACATGATGAACATATATCTTAAGTAGACGTACTGCGGTTGAGAATTGGCTAAGAGAAGATTCTCATAATGATGCAAAAGACAATGTAGATTTCTTTGCTGAAAAAAATATAGTTTCAGGTTGTTGCTGCAAAAAAGGTTAACGGGCAGTCGTTTTTAACATTTTGTTTCTCTACAGTAACATTAATGAGGTATTTTTCACTTTCATTTTCGTTGTAAGAGTAGTCAAAAGATTATTGTAATCTCAATGAATCTTCTTTGGTCAATATTATGTTCATTATACAAGAAATATTTGATCTAATGGTTAGAGTTACAGGGGCAGAACATTTTTTTAATATATTTTAATTCACATAGAGCCATGTTAGTTGATTGAAAACCAAGCTCTATAGGGGCTAATAGAGCCCATTTACAAAACTAGGCTTTATTTGCTTCCCTAATAGAGTCCCTCCCCCTTTGTGCCATGAAGCAAAACCGGGCTTTAACATCATTTTAAACCAGGCTTTGTGTCCATTTTTGTAGTAGTGACTATATGATCACACTTATTAACACTTTTGGCCACTTTATACTTAATTGTATGTGACTAAATACCCAAAAATGCTTTGTGTGATTAAATTTACAAAATGCCACACAAACATAAAGTTCATGTAACCATTGGATGATCAATAGTCACACAAAATACACATTTCTTCACTTTGAACAACATATGGTCACACTTACACTTTTGGTCACTTTATGCTTAATTGTATGTGACTAAATACCCAAAAAAACATGTTTTATGTGACTAAATATTATAAAAGGCCACACAAACATAAAATTTATGTGGCCATTGGATGATCAATAGTCACACAAAATACATATTTCTTCACTTTAAACAGCATATAGTCATACTTATTAACACTTTTGGCCACTTTATGCTTAATTGTATGTGACTAAATACCCAAAAAAACATACTTTGTGTGATTAGATATTACAAAAGACCACACAGACATAAAATTCATGTGGCAATTGGATGAACAATAGTCACACAAAATACACTTTTACTTCACTTTAAACATTATATGGTCACACTTATTAACACTTTTGGCCACTTTATGCTTAATTGTATATGACTAAATATAAAAACATGCTTTGTGTGACTTAATATTACAAAAAGCCACACAAACATAAAATTTATGTGGCCATTGGATGAACAATAGTCACACAAAATACACTTTTACTTCACTTTAAACACCATATGGTCACACTTATAAACACTTTTGGCCACTTTATACTTTAATTGTATGTGACTAAATATAAAAAAATGATTTGAGTGACTATATAGTGTTTACGATCACTAATACTGATTAATCTAATTAAATTTGTACCTAATTAGTCACACATGTTAAGGTTTTGGTCACTGTTTTTTAATGGATATGGCCACTAACTCAAAAATATGACCGTAGGTACCCTACGGTCACGCGATCTTTAGTCACACACACTTGAAAAATCATGTGTGACTATATCGTCACACTTTTTTGGTGTAGCCAAATCCACTTTGTGTTCTAGTGAGAGTACATTACATGCATTAAAACACTTAAGAGGGATCAACCATATTAGGGGTAAGGTAGTATGAAGACTATTACTGTAACACCCCCAAAATGGGTCACAGCGAAATAATATCCGGGAGTGTTACTTCATAATATAACAGCACAAGATATGAGAGAACGACCTCTAAATGAGTCATTTTGTAAAGATACATTTGATTATGAATGATTGTTTGTTACAAAAGCACATTGCTTTAATTGTTCATCCATGTGAAAACATAAAGATTTTGATATATAACAAAATATCCCAAAATGTAATGCAGTAAATCTTTAGTGCATTTAGACTCCAAAATGATGCTTCTATATGTATCCATGTTCATGTGCACTTATTGACCTGAGAAAAACTTGCTTTAAAACGTCAACATAAAGTTGGTGAATTTACAGGTTTATGTATGTATATAAAGTAGGACCGCAATACAATATCACAAAAGTAATTACACCTGCACTAAGCTCATGACACTGAAGCTACAACATGTATGTACTTGCAATTCAATGCAATAATGTGCCCGTGTAGATGTTAAATGCGCTTACACCAAGTAATTAACAGTTCATGATTCATGGGCATAGTGGGTTATCGCTACTTAGGCAAACTCGTAATTTGTTTAAAAATGTACTTGCGTCCAAATGTATAACAATGCATGTTTCTCACCCCGAGAGTGGTAAATATGTTGTAATCGTATAAAATGGGGCTATGAACTCACCTCAAGTGAAATGTATTAATTATAGAAAACCAATGAAATGAAACGTCACTTATGATCCGAAGTGCAACCTAATTAATTATAGGTCATATAAGTGTAATGTATTTAAAATAAATACAACAAAGTATATTATCAAGTTATATCACCACCTAAGAGTTTTATTTAGTTTATAAGTGTTGAAACAATATTTAAGTTGTGTTTGTTATTAAATGTCTATGTAAATGTACTCGTAAAATATTATCCTTGTTTGATAAATAATTATTATTGATAATGTTTGATTTAATATTTTTATTACTTTTGTAATGGTACTTTATATAGTTTAAAAAAATTTATAGAATAATATTTACAAAGTTAAAAACATGTATAAGTATTATATAAGTAATACTACATTATTTCGTAAGGTTTTTATAGTCCGAACGGACCCGAAAACACTCGTAAATGCTATTTTAATTTTCTAACAGCTTACGTATCTTTATAAATATGTGCAGAAAATTTTATATAAAAGTTTTCTAGTTTCCAAGTCGATTTACTCATTTTTAGCACATATCTAGACCTCGAAACTCGCAAACTTTAAGTAAAACATCATTCCAAACAACTTTGTAGTTTTATACTTAAGCCGAATCATACCCGAAAGCCCTCAAAAATACACTTTTAAAATCTGGCAGATTCTCACAGTTTTTCACAGTTTTAAAAACTGTCAAATTAAATAAATGTCGTTA
Organism: Tanacetum coccineum; assembly: GCA_026074375.1. Taxonomy (NCBI): domain Eukaryota; kingdom Viridiplantae; phylum Streptophyta; class Magnoliopsida; order Asterales; family Asteraceae; genus Tanacetum; species Tanacetum coccineum. The sequence continues at coordinate 9,369 of BQNB010008158.1, forward strand.
ATCTTTAAAAAATTCATAACTCCTTCGTTATAACTCTGTTTTTCGCGTTCTTTATATCCTCGGTTTCGTATAAAGATGTAGTATCGCATTTTTATATTTATAAAATGTCTAGAAAAGCGTGCTAAAACAGAATATTTAAACTGTTTTATATAAAACATAGTTTTTATATATATATAATTACCCGTATCTTGTAAAATTCATATCTTTCTCGTTTTAACCCCGTTTTTCAAGTTCCTTATATATTTGGAATCATCTTGAGTTGTACTATCATAATATCAAGTTTCTAAATTGCATAGAAATTCATGTCAAAACAGATTATATATATATATATATATATATATTAGTTATTTTTACCATGATTTAAATATTACAAGTCCTCTAAATTAACCAATACAACATGTTTTATATATTTTGAGTCCACTACATTATGTCCATCTATTTCACTTCTAATATGTATAAAAATGTCTAGAACAATTATTTATTTATAAAACTATATAAATAATTTTGAAACAATTAATTCAACAATTAATTTTATAAATTAACCAACACTTGTAATATACCAAATAAAATGTGTTCTTGCATTCTAACATATTTTCAACACTTTTTTACCATGAACATATATTTACTTGATTATGCATAAACCTTGTTTTAAATGTAAACTTTATAAAATATAACTAGATGGTGATTAACTATATAAATAAGATGTATATAAAAGTAAGTAATCAAACTGAAAGATTAGAGTTTTTGTGTAAACCTTGAGTGTAGAATGAAGATGATAAACACAACTAAGCCTATGAAAACCCTAACTTAGTTTTTATAACCATTGCTTCTAAAATAAAACCCTAACTTGCAAAACCTCTTGGAACAACTTAGATTAAACACTTAATCAACCTTGTATGCCTGTAAAATTCAAGAAATGGAAAACTATGAATTGTTTTGTTAACCACAAGTGAGCTGTGGGTTTTGAGTATGTTGGGAGAGTTTACTTGTGATTTTTTGCTAGTAAGAAGTGTGTATAAATGCCTGGTCCTTAGTTCCTTATAAACATAAAATATCAAGGAGACCAAACTTACACAAATGGAAGAGAAGTAAGGAAGGGGTACGTTTAGTGGATGATTGGCAAGGGGGAGGGAGTAGTTTAGTCCTTGTGTGAGAAGAGTTGCTAGGTTTCTGTATGAAGGTTGCTTGCATTTGAAATTAGCACATGTAGGTTTCTAGAAGGAATTTTAGATATTATTCTTGTGTTTTTTATGCATGTAACCGGATATACATGTATGCATGTAAGGAATTTTATAATTTTTGAGTATTGGGTAATTGTGGGTATTTAGTTGAGTGTAGATAGGTAAAATGGTTTACATGCATGCAAAAAGGTTCCAAATTGCGAAACATAAACGTTTTAAGTAACGTATAAAAATAAAATATAAAAAGTTATAAATTATCTTCGTAAAAATAATATAACACTTGTTTGACATAAACTTTTATTTGTTTGATGTCGGTTTACGTTAATTGTTGACTTTTGGTTTACGCGATTTAACTTAACGGTTGAAATTAAAAGTAAATGTGTAAAAGCTCAAAATAAATAATTGATAGTTTATTGACGTAAAATGACCTGAAATTACAAGTTGTTATAGTATTCCCTTGTTAAAAGAGCTTTGTCCTCAAAGCTTAAATCGTGGTACGTGACGAAGATGCGGAATTGGTGAAGAGATGCGAATACTTCTTTTTGAATTGATCTTCACGTTCCCATGTAAACTCAGGACCTCGTCTAGAGTTCCATCGAACCTTAATAATGAGTATACAACTTTGCTTCAATCGTTTGACTTCACGATCCATAATCTTCACAAGTTCTTCAATGAAATGGAGCTTATCATCAATATGGATCTCATCCAACGGAATCACAAGTGATTCACCAGACAAGCACTTCTTCAAATTGGACACATGAAATGTGCTATGAACCCTGCTTAATTGTTAAGGAAGTCCGAGTCTGTAAGTAACATTTTCCACTTTTGCTAACACCTTGAAAGGTCCGATATACCTCAGGTTCAACTTCCCCTGTTTTCCAAAACAGATAACCCCTTTCCAAGGTGAAACCTTTAACATGACTTTGTCACCGACTTGAAATTCTAACGGCTTATGCCTCACATCAGCGTAACTATTTTGACAATCACGAGCGGCTTGAATTTTTTTTATCTGAATGATTTTCTTGGTAGTCTCGTGAATAATTTCTGGGCTAGTGAGCTGAACATCTCCGACCTCGGCCCAACAAATAGGTGATCGACACTTTCAACCATAGAGTGTCTCAAATGGTGCGACTTTAATGCTAGTGTGATAACTGTAGTTGTATGAGAACTCTACTAGCGGTAAGTGTCTATCCTAACCATTTCCAAAGTCCATTACGTAGCCGTGTAACATGTCTTCAAGTGTCTGAATGGGTCTTTCGCTTTGTCCATCAATCTACGGATGGTAAGCAGTTTTCGTATCTAATTGAGTACCAAAAGCTTTAAGGAATGCCTGCTAGACCTGGGATGTAAATCTGCCATCGCGGTCAGAGATGATAGAGACCGGTACTCTATGCCTTGAGACCACTTCTTTCATGTAAAGTCTCATCAGTCTCTCCATTGAATCGGTTTCCTTCATTCGCAAAAAGTGGGCAGAATTTGTAAGATGATCTACAATCACCCAAATGGTATCATAACCACTTGACGTCTTTGGAAGCTTCGTGATAAAATCCATAGTGATTTTCTCCTATTTCTACTAAGGTATCACAGGTTGTACCAACAAACCAGATGGTTTTTGGTGCTCAGCTTTGACATTTGAACATGTCAAACACTTGCGGACGTAGGTAGAAATATCTACTTTCATGTTGGGCCACCAATACAATTTCTTCAAATCTTGATCCATCTTGTTAGAACCTGGGTGGATTGAGTACTTTGACTTATGAGACTCGTGCATAATCAAAGCCCTTAAGTCACCAAAGCATGGCAACCAACTTCTGTTCTCTAAACATAATTTCTGTCTGCAGGGGTTCAAGTTTCTTCTTGAGCATACCACCCACATCTTCAGTCTTGAAATTTTCTGGTTTCTTGATAGCCTTATCATTCACACACATACACACGAAATTCATAGGAAAAACTAGAGGAGAGAGATGTTTTAGAGAGAGAAAAAAAATGGCTACATATTAAATGAAAACAAAATGAGCAACACCCTCTCCACATGAGGATAGGGCTTTATATATTAGAGTACATGGGCCGGCCTTGGGTTTAAGTGGGCTTCCAAGGCCGGGCTTGATATCTAATGGGCTTTAAAGCCCGTAACTTAGGCCCAATTAGCTTTTAGAATTCCCGGGAACATTAACTGACTAATACAAGGTTCGGGAATATTAATGACCATCACTTTACATAAAACTAGGTCTAACAATCTCCCCCTAAGGGGTGGTCATTGCACATACGGCTTCACTTCTTGTGACGTCTTGAGTCTTAGAACCTTGTAGTCTTGGGAATTCTTTTGAAGTTCCGTTTGCATGCTTGTGATCATGGATCTTTATCTTTAACTTGATATTCTTTGAAAAAATATTGATATCGTGGTCTTTGGCCTTGATTTGTCTTGACCACTAAGATCTCTGAACTTTTATCCTTGAATCTTTATGCCTCCTTGCGATCTTGTGTCTCCACCCTCATGCTCAAGGTCTTGAAAGCTTGCTAACAATCTCCCTCAACATTTTATTTAACATGATTACTTGTACCACATCATGGTAGGAGTGGTACTTGATCCACTTGTGAGATATATCTTTGTTATTGTCCGACAATCTTGTTGAAAATGTTCCTTTTAGGGAGTGTTATACATCAGAGATTGCAGAAGACATTGACATATTTGCTTGAGCTTTCATTATGTATTTATCTTTGTCGATTGAGCATGAGGTCTTGAATCTTGACTGGACATGGACTAGAAGCTGCTACCGTCGAGAAACCTGCAAGTATAGGTTAGTGATAAACATACATGGACGAAAGTGTCTTTGTCACTTCCTTAAATACGGTTATAATAACCACGGTTCCCCGTTAAATAGTATAAATACTGCTTGTGATCAGGTAGAATTCAAAAGAATCTCCTTGACAGGGTTTCGCAGCTGCATTAGCCGTTCTCGTTACCGGAGCGTCTCAAAGCAGACAACACGGTAAGAGTGAATCAGATAGTTACTATCTTTCTGATTGAGTTGTCAATTCATATACTGGACTGAAATTGATTTCTAGTTGACACAAGCATGATTCATTTAGAATCTCACAAGTCACCTACCGCAGAGCTGGTTGATGTTGACTCTGGAAGGATTTCCATTCATCACTGTAAATACTAAAGAGTATCACTCTGAATATTCTGGCAATTACCACGAGGATAATGCGTAGGACTCTTTGATACCAAATATTGTATAATGATGTACAACATTTTGTATATTGGAATTTGTGTCCTAGTGAGATTTTTGATGGATCTTGTTGGGTCTAGACTCTATAAGTGCACATTTGTTATTTGGTAATCGGAGGCCGGAGCGGACTACCACCTTTTTAATATCAACGATCTCAGAATGAGAAAGCTGATAGAAATGTGTTGATCTCCGTGAGAAATGAAACAAATTTCTTTTAAGAGAAGCCTGAGTGGCTGAGATGGGTTGTGCCTTGCATCACTGGGTCTATGATGACTTGACTTCGATATCAGAATCATCATTGTGATTACTGATAAATTATGCATTGACCCGGTTTCTGCCTAAGGTTGTATGGAGGGCTTTTTTCTTTTCACCCTTTATCCTTACAATTCTTTTTAATTCTTCAACCACTTCAATGTTAAACCAACACGTCCTCATTATCACCTTGTTAGGTTTGTTCTGGTGATAACTCATGCCTTAGATAACATTATTCCCGATCTCACTTTACTCCTTTTTTAATCATACCTAGGACTTCTACTCTATCCAATGGAGTGTTCCTGGGTAGATCCCTCCGGTTCTGGCTAGATCATGGAACGAATATACCTAACCTTAACTGCCTTATGACTCCTTGAGAAATAACAGTTGGTCGGTCTTTGGGTATTGCCATGAAGATCCATAAACCCATTTAGAAAAATCAATCAATATGTCTTAAAAATCATTAATGACACATTGAGAGTTTTCAGAGTTACCAAAAAGCTCCCTCTACACATATGCACCTTATTATGAAAGAGTTTTGCACATGCGAGGTTTGGGAACACACTTATAGATTCAAGATCATATCCATTATTAATCCGTATTGATCATATTTTAATCACTATTCTCCCCCTCAAAAACTGCATATGTGGTGACAATTTTTGACAATTATTGAATTAAAGACAAGTTAATGTCAGGAATTCACATAAGCCTAACTAAGTCTTGGGAGAACAAGAGTGCATGCAGAATGAAATAATTATGATACTCCCCCTCAATAATAGAATAGAGTGAAACTTTGGAGTGGGAGTTTGTTGAGCACACAATTTTGAAAGAATTTGAAATTTCTTTTGATGAAAAATATCTTAAAAAATTATGCTCAACAGAAAATGATGTCAGATTTATCTTGTTAATTATCATTTCCATAGTGCTTTTCTTGATCATTCAAAACTTTGAATGTTTATATGACATTGCTCAAGACCGAGAACATATGACCTTCCCGTTGTTTGAGGATAAATGTACATAAATGAACCTTTTCCTTTCTTTGGGGTCCGAGTCCTAAGCTAACATTTACTTAGAAGTCGTAGAGAAAAAGTTGAAAGGACATGTTTTGAAAGCATTTGAAACTCTCACTCGAACTTCATTTATTCATCCGTGTTAATATTAATCAACATTTCTAGGAGCGTAAATGTTATCGATTGTCGAGAGACATGTCGGAGAAGATTATTTTTGGTATTTTTATTTTTTTTATTTTGTATTTTGTTTAATAGGTTTTATATTTTTATATTATTCTTTTCTGATAAATATATACAAAGAATTACTGTGATTTTGCAAGATGTTTAAGTTCCTGAGGAGACAAGCTGCGCATACCAAGGCAATGAACCAAATAGTTGAATTGATCCACTGGAAGAGCTTTGGTGAAGAGATCGGCCAGTTGGTAATTCGTCCTGACAAAATACAGTTTAATCGTACCCTTTTCCACGTTCTCCTTTATGAAATGGTAGCAGACGGCGATGTGTTTCGTTCTTGAGTGTTGGACCGGGTTGCAGGATATGGCTATGGCTGATTTTGAATCACAATAGATTGGAATCTTGTTGAAGTGAAAGCCATAATCCGTTAACTGTGTCCGCATCTAAAGGACTTGGGCACAACAAGCAGATAAAGACATATATTTTGCTTTTGTGGTTGACAGCGCCATACAATCTTGTTTCTTTGAGGACCAGCTAACCAGCTTTTCACCAAAGAATTGAGCTCCACCAGAAGTACTCTTGAAGGCGTCTTTACATCCCGCATAATCAGCATCTGAAAATCTGATTAGTTCAAAACCAGAATCCTTCGCATACCAGAGACCCATATTAATGGTTTCTCAAAGATAACGAAAGATCCTTTTAACCTCCTTGAGGTGCTTCTCGGTTGGCTTAGCCTGGTACCGAGCACATAAACAAGTAGCATGTACAATTTCCGGTCTACTTGATGTAAGATACATTAGGGCACCAATCATGCTATGATATTTTGTTGCATCGACTAGAGACCTATTTTGATCTAGGTCAAGCATGTCTTTGATCTCCATTAGAGTTCCAACAGGATCACAAGTTTCCATTTCATATTTTTTAAGGATTTCTAACACGTAGTTGGACTGGTTTATGAAGATGCCACAGGGGGATTGGTTAACTTGTAAACCAAGGAAAAACATCACTTCCCCCATCATTGACATTTCGAAGCGGCTTTTTATGAGGTCAAAAAATAGTTGGGTATACCTAGGGTTTGTAGAACCAAAGATAATATCATCTACATAGACATGTACCACTAAGATGTCGTCATCAAAGCACCTTATAAACAACATTGGATCAATGGTACCTTTAAAGAAGTTATTTTATAGGAGAAACATTGATAATTCGTCGTACCATGCCTATGGTGCTTACGCTAACCCATATAGAGCCTTCTTTAACTTTTAGACATGGCTTGGATGATCAGCATCGATGAAACCTTTAGGTTGAGACACGTACACGTCTTCTTTCAACGTACCATGCAAGAAAGCAATTTTCACGTCCATTTGAAACACGATGAACGATTTGTGTGTAGCATATGCCAAAAATATCCTGATAGATTCCATTCTAGCAACCAGGGCGAAGGATTCTTCAAAATCTATTCCTTCCTCTTGGCGGTACCCTCTCACAACCAGACGAGTCTTGTTTTGGATGACCGTGTTCTCTTCATCATGCATGTTTTTGAATAACCATTTTAAAGTGAGGGGTTTTATGTTATCTAGGGCAGGAACTAATACCCATACATCAAGCCGTTTGAACTAAAGAAGCTCGTCTTGCATTGATTCAATCCATACAGGATCGGTCATAGCCTCTTTGACATTCTTTAGTTCCATAGTGCTCACCGTTAATGCATACATGCACATGTCACCATCTGATCGGAGTTGGTTCCTTGTCAAAACTGGTCGTGAGAGTTCTCCTATCACTTGTTCTAGAGGGTGATCCTTAGTACACAGATATTCATGAGGGTATGGTTGGTAAAACGTATGCATGTTCGATGGATCCACATATTGTGAAGAAGATGATTCAGTAGCGCTTGTGGATGGAGTAGCAAAAGGATTTACAAATGTATTTCCATCGAGCATAGCATTCGGACTATGTTGTTTTTGTGTTTGGAGCTCGTCAACATCCTGTGAAGTGTTTGGAAAATTTGTAGCTTGAGAGGATGAATTTGTTGGTGTCGGTGCGGTGTCTGCGATTGTTGTAGATGTCATTGGAGTCTGAGGAACTTGTGGTGCTTGAGCAGCGGGAACAGTTCTTGGAGCAGTTGATGGATGACCACCAATGTAATCATCATACATAGCTTTGAACAGTAAATCCAATTCATGTTCAGTTTGTTGTTGAGTTGTTATTGTTGACGGAGCATAAGTAAGATTGAGTCATGAACTGATTTGTCCATAAGTCATGCTTTGAAGCCCGGGTTTTAAACTGCTTTGTTCAAAAGACATAACTGCAAGCTCATTAAATGTCACATTTATTATCTCCATGATTTTCTTTGTCCTTTGGTTGTAAACTCTATAAGCAAAAGAATTAGCAGAGTAGCCTATAAAAAAGCCAATGTCCCCTTTTGCATCGAGCTTCCCAGTATCTTCACGATCATTCTTGGGATAACAGAGAGCCCCGAATACATGAAGAAAGAAGGTATCTGGTTTTCTGCCATTAATAAGCTCGTATGGTGTTTTGTCAAACCGACGGTGAATGATGGAGCTGTTTTGAGTGTAGCACCCAGTAGCAATTGCTTCAGCCCATAAGAATAACGGTGCACGAGAAAAAATCAACATTGTTCTAGCAGCCTCCACTAGTGTGCGGTTTCTTCATTCCACTACTCCGTTTTGTTGAGGGGTACGGACAGAAGATGCTTGGTGAGAGATGCCAACACTATTAAAGTATTCTTGAAGCACTTGGTTCTTGAATTCTGTGCCATTGTCGGTTCTTACAATAATGACTGGAGCTTGTAGTAGAACTATAATTTTTTGAGAAAGGTTTTAATCTCCTCTGGTGCTTCATCTTTTGATCTAAGAAAGTGTACCCACGTGTAACGAGAGTAATCTTCCACAATCACCATAACATACCGCTTTCCATTTATGCTAGCGATTCTCATTGGACCATACAAATCCATATGAAGAAGGTGTAACCTTTGCTTAGAATTTGGAACTGGTTTGGGTGGGTGAGATGCTCTTTTGCTTTTTCCTTCCTCACATGAGGGACAAAGATGTTCTTTATGATATTTGAATTTTGGAAGACTAGTGACGATATCGTTTCTGGCAAGGTCATTTATGGTATCGAAGTTGAGGTGGGATAAGCATTGATGCCATAACCATGACTTGGTAGTAGTAGCACAAGCAATGAGGAAAATTGGAGATGTAGATGCCATATCATGGAGATTGATGGTGTAAAGCTTTGTTGTGCGATTTCCTTTTAACAAATCAACTCCTTCTAAGTTTCTGACGAAACATGTGTTTCTTCTGAAAGCGACCTCTAAATCTAAATCACAAAACTGCCCAACCGAGAACAGGTTGTGCCCTAAGCCCTAAACGAAATAAACCTTGGTGATCAAAATATTTCCCCATTGAAGATCACCGAAACCCAGAATTGCAGAAACATGATTATTTCCAAAGCGGATAGTTCCCAAAAACTTCCACACGAAATTGATGAGAAGCTTTATATTCTCGGTCATATGCTTGGAATAACCCGAGTTGACGCACCATAAACATATTTGGATAACCTGCCAAAAGAAGAAGTGTAATTTGGAAACTGTTTGATTGTAGGTTCATAAGGGTTAGAAGTACATGCAATGCACACAGAGGTGTCAGACTTACATGCAGAGTCACTGGATTTAATTATTTTTCCACACATGTCAAAAATTCTTCCAGTTGGTGACCACCTAAGGCACATTCTAGGCTTACTAGGCTTAGATGAAGCAAGTCTCTATTTGGACCCCACTTTCTTTGGTTTCATGACATGAGGCTTATGTTTCATTTGATTTGCAATATTAGAGACATTTTCCTTTTGTTTCTTATCATGAGAATTCATGCCATTCACATAATTAAGCACACAAACATCATGATTTGCAGTAATTAAACATTGCTTACACATAACACAAACAATTTTAGATTTATCATTTCAAATCGCAAGCTTAATGTTATTATATTCAGAGGACATATGTTTCTTATTCTTAGAAAGTAGTAAATTCCTAGGGTGTTCTTCTACTTCAACTTCTTTATTCTTGATGCGACTACTCTTAGACGCAGAAGGGACCCTATCATTCTTTGTATTGCTCCTAGGTTGTGGCCTTCTGGTCTTAGTAGTGATGTCTACTCCTGTAGAAGAGAAACCATTTGAGTTAGAATTAACAACTTTCTTAGTGATGACAAGAGGTTGTGAAATAGTGATCGGATTTGTCCTAACGCTTGATTTAATAGGTTTGATAGGCACACAATTTTCTTCCTTAGAGTTCTTAAAAGGATTAATCCTGAACATTCCAGGGGAAATCACTTTATCAGTTTCTACAACCTTTGATTCTTTGGTGGTAGGTACCGAGTTTAAAGTGACTGGATTTGACAAATCATTCGTCTTATCGACTTTTAGAGGAACCCGAATTTTTGAAAATTTTAGACGTTCAGATTGAAATGCATTTGGTTGTCTCACACCAAACGTGTTTCTTAAAGATTGCAAGGACAATTTCCTCTCGGTTGATTGATTTGCAAATTTAATATTCGTACTCGTACCTTTGGTGGTGTCCTTTTGTTTAAAAACCTTATCGAATAACTGGGCTCTTATGATTTTCATAAATCATGTCATGTAATTTGGTTTGCAAAGAGTCAATCATTGTTTCAGTTTAAGTCTGTGTCACATTGATAGTGTCAAATAGGTTCTTGTATGCAATCTTAAGATAAGCATTTTCTCTTTTATAATTCCGAACCTGAAACTCTAAATCTACGTTCTCATTTTCAAGATTCTGAGACAAAGGATCAAGGGTATCTGATACACCTGGAGTATCCTTACTTTTACCCTTGAGATCTCCCAACTGAGCTTGCAAGTGTTCGATCTTTTGTTGCATGTCATTATAAGCTTTGTCGTATGAAATTTTTTCATATTTGCATTCTTCACATTTTTTGTATCAATCATTCCAAAGTTTAGCATATTCATTCTCCTTTTTAATGATACAATTTGCAAAACTTTCTTTTGTACGTTCAAGCTCAGTTTGGAGATGTGATGTATCTACAACAGAATTATTTTGCGCAATAGACATAATATCCTGACTGACAAGTGCTCTCAAAAGACGCTCAATTTCCAATTCCAATGCCTTGTGCTTAGCAAGAGATTCACCAGCTTCTTTTGCAAGAGATTTGAAATCTTGAACAAATTTGGCTGCTTCTTTCAAAAATTGTATTTCAAAATTTTGCACTATAGCGTTAACTTGGTTAACGATAGGGAAAATTTCATCTTTTATAATTTTGTGAATCTCTTAGTGAACAAATTACGACCAATTGTGTATATCTAAAGTCATTTTTTTGTTTGACAACATGTTGAAGAGTCACAATGATGCTTTTTACCTCATTTAGAAATTTTCGTGCAACACTTGGTGTAGTATCATCCGAAAACTCTTCATTTGGTATTGAAATTGATTTAGAAACATTGGCCATTTTGGAAGTATTTGAAAAATATAACTCTTCATGTGACTTGGCCGTTTGAGAAACAAAAACCCCCAAAAGATGATTAATCTTTGTATAATTTGCCAGTTTTATTTCTTTGTTCAATTGTTTCATTTTTACGCGACTCTCTTGAGCAAGTTGCAGTGTCTCCTCTGAATCATACACAGTAGGTTGATCATGCTTTTCTAATAGAACTTTGCCATTATACAAACTCTGTTGTTTCTGCTAAGCTTGCTTGAGACAAAAATGATTTTGATAACCCAAAGCCATTTTCTGTTCGGTGTGGTAAAACGGGTCTGGCTTAGGTGAAAGCATATGCATCGTTTGAATCGATTGGCCCGTTTTAACCAAAATATTATCTAATTCCTTTATCTTATTCTCAAGTTGAATTTGTTTATCAAGAAGCTCGTCTTCACGTATTTTGAAATCAAACATCAACTTTTTCTTTTCTTCTTGAAGAAAAGAAATAGTTGACTTTTCTTTTGAAAGCTGTTTATTTAATATTTGAATTTGAAAATTCCTTTCCTTCATTCAAATTCGTTAATTTTTAGTTTACCGGAGTAGGGACACTAGAGAGAGAGGAACTTAAATGAAGTGCATTTATCCTTTTATTAAGACATTGTTCTTGATAAATAGGCTTTTGACAACACCTTTCAAGTTTGTCATATTTTTCTTGACTAATTTCAAAACACTTTTCTTGATTTTTATATCTAGCAAGCTCAGTGGTCAAATTAGCATTAGTTTCTCTCAACTTGCGATTGACCGTGGTGACTTTCTCAACTTCAGTTGCCAAATTATTATATAATGATTCAAAATAAGCACGTGTTTCCTCAACAGTTGCAGGATGTTGTTCTACTGTTCCCCCTCTTGTTCCACACCAGAAACCCAAAAACTAACATTACTATCATTCTGTTGTACTTGGTGTGGTTCAAATAGGCTCGAGTAGCTCAATATACTTCTCCTCTTGAGTAAACATGTTAAATATCTCATTATTATAGCAATTGTCATAATCGTGTACCTCAGCTGATCCGTCTAAGTCATAAACGGGAGCTTTGTTAGTCTGAGTACCCGATGTTGATGCTTGCTACAAGTTAGCCATCAAGATGCAGTTTGCATTAACTTCCTCAATCTCATTAAGATCCGATGTGGAAGCCATCAAATCAAACTCTTTAGCTGGGAGTTGGATTCCTGCTTCTTCCTTTTGAGCAATCAACAACTGAGTCTGAATAAGCAACATCCCTTCTCCTTGGCCTGACTGTGCAGTTCTTAGCAAGATGACCCAATCCTCTATAGTTGTAACAACTTATCTGATTACCATTATTCCCATTTGCATTACCCCCAGCCCATGCTGCTACAACATTACCATTTTCATTCGGATTCTGATTAGCAATCCCAGGAACAACAATAAGCCTATTCTGATTTCCAACATTCTGAACACCCGGATTCTGAACTGCATTCTGAACAACCTGATTCCCGACATTTTGTACTACATTATACCCATTCTGATTCCCAACATTTTATCCAGCATAATGTCTAAACTAATTCCCACCATTACCTCCAACCATCTACATCTGTCTGTCTTGACCAATGTTCATACCCGGTTGAGAAATCTGCCTATTGCTTGGGTTTAATGAAATTCTCTGGTTGTTGTTGGTTGTTGTTGAGTAGTTTAGTTTGAATGCCTTAGCCATTAGAACAAGTGCTATGTTCATTGCAGTTGTGGGATCAGTAATGTCTTTAGGATTTGGCATTGGTTGTTACATGTAGTTCTGGTTGAATGATGGTTATGGGTTATAGTTGTTGTTGGGTTATGGTTTTTGTATATAGGTACTTGATGATGGTTGATCTTGGTGAAACACTGGATAATTGAAAGGATTGTTGGAATTTGCCATGAGTGCCAAAGGATCATGTGTTTTTCCAAGTTGTTCAGCTCTTAGTTCATCTACATCCTTTTGATTGTACTTCAAGAAATCATACAACTAAGTGTAAACTGATGTATGCAAGTCCTTTGTTTGATGAACAATGGTAACACGTCGACTCCATTCTGGTTGTAAGTTGTTTAAAAACTTGAGATTACTGGCAATCTTTTCTAGAAAGTGTTTGTTTCTCTTGAAATCATTCATCAACTTTGAGAAACGATGATAGTAAGACTCAGTCAATTCCCCATTAGTGGAAGTAAACCTTTCCCATTCATTAAACAACTTAACCTTTCTCTCTTGAATTCCAATGTCAGAACCTTTCATCATTTGCTTAACGCGTAACCAGATTTCCTGAGCAGTTTCACAGCTATCAACAACAGCATAGATGTCTTCAGGAAGACCAAGAAGTATAGTCTGAATGGCTTGATCATCGGTTTCTACCTATTTCAGCTCCTTCTCAGTGAGTTCATCATCTGTTTGCTCATGAAAGGTTTCATTGACAAGAACTTCATGATCTGCATCACCTGGTTTAGGAATCATTCGTCTGACATAAGGACCATTCATAATGGAATTATAGATTAACTTTCCATTAGGTCTACTCTTAGCATAACGGAGAAGACGTGATGACCATGGAACATAGTTCTCTTTGTTAAGCATAGGAGGACGATTTTTAGAACCGGCTGCATAAATGTCTTGATGAGTCGACATTGCAAAAGTGATGTGAAGTGATAAGATAGAATCATTTTAATGATTAGTGATTATGATTTTCTTTTGATTAAGTCCTAGGGATTTCACAGGATTTTACAACTCTATGACTTAAACCGAAAAAGAATAAACTTTTATAGGATTTTATAAAGTCAAGAAGAAACCGTGAAATGATAATTGTTTGATGTTAAGGTTTGATTATTGTTGAATTAAGTGTTTGTTAAGTCCAAGTATAAGTTATAAGTCCTTAATGGTCTAAGTTTGTCTAAGTATAAAGTGGCAAACCACCACGAACTTGATCAAACCACCACGAGATAGTAAACCATCACGAATTTGAACAAACCTCTGACAAGAAACTTAGACAAACCGCTAGCAAGAGGCTTAATCAAACCGCTGGCAATACTGTTAAACCACTCATTCTTTTGGTAACCAAACCGATGGGAAGGTTTCTTGATCAAACTGCTACCTAACTGGTAAACCGCTACCAAGTTAGTTGAGGTAAACCGCAACCAATTTGGTAAACCGCTATGGACAACAAACCTCTACGAGTGCTCAAACCGCTGCCAAATAATTTAACAAACCGCTACCTATGCAGTTTAATCAAATCGCAGTGACTGAGCTTGAACCGCTACCACGACAGTTTTAATAAACCGCTGCTTAAACTTTGATAAACCACCACTTAGGAAAATGGTAAACCGCTACCTAAGCAATGTCAAACCGCTACCAAGATAACAAATTGGCAGAGTTTCGTTAAGTATGGGCTATGAAATGGTAAACCGCTACACACCTGTAAAACAAACCTCTATTAGAATGATCAAACCGCTACGAATTTAACTAACCAAACTGCTACCAAAAACTATTGCCAAACCTCTACGCTAGATGTCAAACCGCTACTGCCACAAGTCACTTTCGAGCAAGTACAAGTCACTTTCCTTTCCTTTGTTTGCTAGCCACAACTCGACTACTAGATAAACCAAGTACACAACTTGTTGTTACGTACCAAATCGGCTAGAAAACAAACCTACGAGTACAAGCAATTCAAACTGCCACACGGATAGGAGCTTGATTATGCCAAACCGCCACTAAGAACTTCCTAAACTAAATAAGCTTAGACGAACCTAAATAAGCAACAAAGGAACTCGTTTAAGCACGAGATAAGCTATAAGTAAGCCCTGAATAAAGAAAGTGCACCAAGATCATTTAAAAACAACAACAAACAACTAGTAACTCGATTTTCCAAATCGTTTTGAACCAAAACATTCGAAAGAAAACAAGAAAAATGAACAACCAACAAAGACATGTTTGATTCAATAATAAGTAGTGTTTAAGCAACAAATACTCTATGTAGCAAAGTCTTAAACAACTTAAGCATCAAGACACTACAACTCAAAGAGAGCCGTGGAAAAAAAAGAAAAAAACAAGGACGAATTTGCTTAAGGAATAAGCTACGAATAAGCAAATAAAAACCACTAGACAACCATGAGCTCTTGATAAACCAAACAAGAATGAACATGGTTTTAGTGAGAGAAAGTAAGAGAGAGGGTGAAAGAAAAATGTGTTTTATTAAGATAAGAACGAGAATACAAAATAAACTTTCACCAACCCCCCATGGAGAGACATGGGGGTATTTATAGCCTATACTAATGCTAACTATACCACATATACAATAATAGTCCCTGCGTTTAGCAGTTGGTCTATAGCTAGTCTAATTCATGTGTAAGATGCCAGCTTCACTAAAAAGTAAGGCTAACAATCTCCCTCCAAGATGGTGTCACACGTGAATTGGTTACAATGTTTCCTACAAACAAATATTAAGCAAAATGATAAGAATGAAGTCCAGTATTCCTTGAGATATTCTTCAACGACCTTGATCTTCTTGAATACTCCAACTTTATTTCTTCAGCTTGTAGTATCTAGTTAAGTTTTTACTCCCTCTCAACTAGTAGGCTACTTTTTTTTCTTCAGCTCCCTCCTAAACAGACGCCCTTAAGACTGATTAAGAATCAATGCAGAAGTCTTCTTATGGACCTCCTTTCTTAATTAGGGTACACTATTGGAGGGGATGATATCATCAACATCGTCTCACTTAGGAAGCCTGGTCATGTCGAAGTTTTCTAGAATCTGCTTTTCATTTGTCACTTTTTTTTTCTTCAGCTCCCTCCCAAACAAACACCCTTAAGACTAATTAAGAATCAATGTAGATACACTGTGGGAGGGATGATATCATCAACATCGTCTCACTTAGGAAGCATTCCAGTCCCGAAGTACACACTTTATCCCTTTTCTGAAGTTCCCGGAAAGACATGGTATGACTTGCTATCATCATACTCATGTGTACATCTTATACCGAAGTACACACTTTATCCCTTTTCCAAAGTCAAAAACGTAGCACCAAAATCAATTAAGACCTGGAAATACACTTTTCTCCCTCCCGGAAAGACATGGTAAGACTTACTACACCAAAGTCAACTAAGTCCCAAGTGAAGACACTTTATCCCGCTATGTAGTTGAAACGGTAACATCAAAATGGTAACATAATAACAACTAAGTACCAGATGTACACTTTTCTCCCTCTAGGGTGATGACTATTTGAGGAATCATCCTGCTCATGTATACATTGTATATCAACTGGAACTGCTTACTTAGCTTCATAACCCGTTATTGCATAAGCAATACTCTGTGAGAAGATGCCGAATCGTACTCTCTTAACAATTCTCTCTTGATCAACCTGATCTAAATCCCTTTATCTATTCTGTTGGCTAATACTGATGACCACTGATGGAGACAACCCGATGTAACGAACCCGAGAATGAAGCAAAATCCCAAGTTTGTGACTTAATCTTGTACTATCCGTGTGACGAAGAACGGTGCAGAGGCAAATCTCTAAGTACCATATACCCGCTCCAAAGTATATTAAAAATACAACACCTCTTAAAAAACTCCTTAACTACATGAGACACTGAGTACTACAATGTAACTCCTTAAAGTGATAGCTATAACTTGTGAGTACTACAATGTAACTCCTTACATCAGGTATAAAAAAAATACATCAAGTCTTCATCACAAACCGTATATACCCGAACAAGTCATCTTCGTTGTAGAGAAAATCAAAGACGAAATAAGTACACTTTCCGTGAAAGATTACTTTAATCCTAAATAAGTACCATCGTACTATAATCCCGTAGTCATTAAAGTTCAATAATAGCCGTTAAGAGTGAAGGTGAATTTTGATAAGGATCGTTTTTAGTTTAATGTATTGTGTTTGTTGTGTTGTTGTTCGTGAATTTTTGATGCTTAACGGATATCGGCTCAAAACATTTTTACCATATTAAACGGCCGTCCAAGTAATAAAACCCGGTCTTGTATACTTTACCCGGCGCGATATTGTTTTACTACTCGACCTAATCCGATAACACGAGCCTAAAAAAGATACATCATACATGATTTCGGCCTAATAGATCATAACTCAGCCCAACTTTTATTACGCCAACCCATCACCAACTTAATACACGGCCCATTATTCAACAACAATAACCATTTTTGGCCCAACAATGGCTAAAGCCAACTTAATACCCAACTGGCCTAAAACATTTAATTTAGTCTAGGCCCATTGTAAATGTTTTAACTCGGTATGCAAAGACCCAATCCAAACGTCAATTAGGATATAAAAGAAACCAATCCCTAAAAACACTCCACAATTAACCTAACCCTAATAAAAAAACACAGTCACCATTTCCCATCTCCCCCTAGCTTGTCACTCCTTATACTTCAAATCACACATCTCAAATAAACCCTCAAATCAGACACAGTACCAACATCGATTCCATATCAATCATATGAAAACCAAACGTAAAATAAACCCTCTAAATCTTTCTGCTAATTAAACCGGATAACAAACATCAATCTATCTTACTTTTAATCCATCCGTAGCATAACAGTCTTCAAGATATCTCTATCAAATATGGTTTATTGCATCAGCTTCAAGATCTTGTGATTAAGGTCTCGGGTAGGTTTGTTTTTGCTTTGAGTGTCTGTTAAATTGAAAGAAAGGAAGACAATAACATAATTGTTATTAGTCCAACTTTATTTTTCGAATAATGAAAAGGGCTTTGCTTAACAAAGATCGATGATGAATTTCCATTTGTGTTTTAGATCTCATGAAGGTCTTGACTTTGATTGTAACACACGAAAAAGAAACTGAGGTCTTGATTTCCATTGAATTTCGAGTGTAGATGTTGGAGGAGATGGATAGTGGTTTTGATGAGTGTCACGGGATAATGTTTTGTGACGAGGGGATAGGTTTAGTGATAAGGATCGTTTAGCCCATCTAGGGTTGTTTTACAGATAATATTGATTGCACAACGGAATAATAAGAAAGCAATATTATCAAACAAGGTTTTTCATTCATACGTTTTCCAGTTGACTCTTTGAGTCTTGTGCGGTGTCACATAGAAAACTAGAACGTCCTTATATAACATGACTAGTTTTCGACTCTTTGAAGAACTTGGACTCGTTTGGTTTCTTCTCCGTGGTTCCAACTCATCGATTGTAGAAAATAGGACTCTTCGGTTTCATTTCTTATACAGCTTGTGCGATTCAGCAGGGTTTGTTACTCGTTCGAGGACTGAATTCCACAAATGAACTTGTTTGCGGGGCTCTTGTGACTTCAACTAGTTCGGTTCCTTTCAAAGATATACTTCATTGGTTCCCATAGAATTTTAACTTGTCGGTTCACAATGAATTAAACACCTTGTACGCACCAAACTTGCAAACACGCCAACGACTCAGTCTTACGATGATTTTCTTCTCGTCCTTGTGACAGTCGTACCACAACAGAGATGAACCAAAAAATGGATACAATAAAAACAAACAAAGGTATAAAAAAAATAAGAAACAGTTATAAAACAGTTTAATAGTAAAACTGTTATGACACTGTTACAAGAAAAAAACAAATTCGTGCCC
This sequence comes from Tanacetum coccineum, assembly GCA_026074375.1. NCBI lineage: Eukaryota > Viridiplantae > Streptophyta > Magnoliopsida > Asterales > Asteraceae > Tanacetum > Tanacetum coccineum. The sequence goes on from BQNB010008158.1 coordinate 28,315, forward strand.
ATTTTTTCTTTTAAACCAGTCCACGAGAAAGAAAAAAAATACCACGAACACAACAAACACAATAACAAAACACCCCCGGTTAGCTCTTGATACCAATTGTACGCTTAATAAAACACCTTTCGGGGGGTCTTGGTTGATCAAAATAAACTAGATAAATCATGGTGTAGTTTTAGTGAGATAAAGTAAAGAGAGGGGATGAACATAAAAGATGGAATATTAGATTAATGAAAAATAGAAAAAGAACAAATGAACATCCACCCCCTCATGGAGAGCCATGAGGGGTATTTATACGAGAAACAGAAAGCTAACTATTCCTAGTCAACATAAATGACCCCTGCGTGACACGCAGTGTCCAAGACTAGTCCAATTCACGTGTAAGACGCCAGCTTCACTAAAAAGCGAGGCTAACAGTTAACACTACTCATAGATGCAAATTATGCACGCAAAACTACTTTTCACTCCCTTATTCCTAAATCCTCTAAAAGTTTTATTATTATTATTGGTGACAAATAAATTGTGAAGATCGTTTAGACTCAACTAGGATATGTTTTATAGATAATATAAGTATGCAGCGGAATATAAAGAACAGTATATTATCAACAAGGTTTTTCTTCATTATCATTCCATACAAGCCCCAATTCTAGATGATCAATTCTAGAACAGTTACTCTAACTAGTAACAGGATCATGGAAACATTGATCTTGAGGCTACAACACTCATTCTAGGCGTTTATAATGAACCACATGCCTAGAACACACACACACTTTTACTAGTCGACTACATTTTTTTGTGCACACAAAACTATGTGTCTATGATCTCTTTATATAGGGAGAGATCAAGACTTACAAAGGAAGATAAACATTAGACAAGTAAATCTTTTAAATATTTAGAGAATATCTTCAGTTATCTTTATCTTCTTAAGGAGATCTTCCAAAAACTACATATTCTCCACCAGCTTGTAGAATTCGTTAATGATGTTTTTAGTCTTTTTGTTTCATTCTTTTATTTATTTTGTCTCATCAAATCTAGAATCCCAACAATCTTCCCCTATTTGATGATGACAAAACAAACAAAGTCGTGTACGAACTTCATCATAAAGCCAAAGCTTCCCCTGAAGTTGAGATGTAATCATCTCCTTGAATGAAACAAAACTTCCAAGCTTCCTTTGTATCATGTCACCACATATAATAAGCTGCAAATCAATAAACCTATAATCTTCTTCCTCTTTTTGTAATCATCTAATAGGGGTCTTCTGTAGATATGCAACTTGGATCATAACAGCTACCAACCATATACCGCAACTACTAATCCAGCCTTCCAATACTCAAAATACCGGCCATGAAGCATAATATGGAAAATGACTTTGAGCAGTAGAAACATAAACTAGCAGTAGTAATAAATAACTAGTAGTAGTAACGAAACACTTCCCCTCAATTGGTGCATGTAGATGGTTAAACATTTAATCAATAAGCTTCCCCTGAAACCAATATGTTTACCATCTCTTGAATCTCGAACTCTGTAGGGTCTATGTAGTGATCACTGATGAAGAAAAGAGAGTATAACGAATTTGATGAAGAAGCAGAATCTCCCAAACTTGTGTCTTATATCTTGCATTATCCACGTGACGTCGAACTTATACCAAGACCAAAATATAAGTAGACCGCAACCTCTTGACAAAATCTTCATCTTCTATGAGACACATGACTAAAGTGATAGCAAATGTGAGCATTGAGCACACTAAGAAAAATCATACACCTTTGCTAGATTCGTCAAGTCTTCGTCACATCGTTTATAAGCACGAACAAGTTACCTCCTGCTAAAAGGTATGATAAGAACACTTATCTGTGAAACTCAACTACAACATCAAATAAGTGATATTCAATTGTCTTCGTAATCACATCTTCAATAAATCTCCAAAAATACGAGCCATAAATCAATAAGACTAAACTATTTGAAAAATAGTTCTGTCCGAGATCCGAATCCATCTAAAAACCAAGTACTATCTGATATCGGACAAGCCTAGCAGTACAAACTGCTTTGCAAACGACTCTGGCAGTATTAAAGTTCAAATGCAACAGTACTAACTCACTCCAGTTAGCGACACTTTATTTTGTTACTAACCCGTCGCCAATCTGTCACTAAATTGGTTCTCCTTCCTCCCATTCGGTTAGTGACACATTTAACTCTTGCTGAACTGTCGCCAACCTGTCACTGTTCTGTCGCTAATCTGTCACTAACCAGCAGTACTAAACAAAACAGGCAGTATTAACTTTTGTTTTCACTCAAACAGTACAAATCACAAAATCCAGCAGTATAAACTCTTAAACTTCAAATCAAAACATGTGTAACTGCTTCCCCTTAAATAAACAATGATAATAATATACACCTCAGCCAAACACGTTTACACGATGAAGCCTTAATACCTTCCAACCAGTTAAAACCACAAACTGCTTTCAAATAGCAGTACCAAATCATACACGCAACATCATTAGGTTATCCTAGGATCATCGTGTCAACAATAATAATCATGAGCACCACTTGGCAGAATTAACGCAAAAACCAAGCAGTACTAAGTTCCTCGTTGGCAGTATAAATATCCATGTAGCAGTATTAAACACATAGCTGATAGTCTTAATTTGTGAGAGCAGTACTAAAAACTCACAAGTAGTATTAATGAGCACGATCAGCATTAAGTCTTTTCTTCTGGCAGTAAACGATCAGTACTAATGTTGATTATCAATCAAAACCATAACCACTCAGCCATGAATGTGCCAGTTTCATCAAGACCAAAAACTAGGTTTTTTGAACGTTGTTATAGTGACTATATGTCAAAACCTAACAACAGAAAACCTTTGACGTATAACTGCATTCTTCAATTCTTCATACTGCTGCTATTAATTAACACGGATAACAAATATTGTCTGAGCATTCACAAACATCATATCCAAACTCACCAATAGACCTGCTGGTTTTTAGAACTTAGAGTTTCTTTGTTGGCACCTTCTGCTGTTCATCATTCGTCTTTATTAATGCTTTTGATAATACAAACAAATCATAGAACATGCGGTCTCTTTTCTGCTATAAGCTACTCAACATAGTAGCCATTAATATCAATTGAACACGCTGATCCTACTAACAGTAGTAAACAATACCTTATTTTCTGTTTTCATAATTAGGGTTTGTAAAACCCTAGTTTTACCAAAATCACCTTTTACTCAAAAAAAAGATAATGAACACGAAACTAAAAACCTTGTAACCCTAGATATCAATAGCAACCTGCTCTAATACTAATTGATAAGGATCATTTAGCCCATCTAGGATTGTTTTACAGATAATATTGATTGCACAGCGGAATAATAAGAAAGTAATATTATCAAACAAGGTTTTTCATTCATATGTTTTCCCTATTACACTTGTTGAACCCAGTCTGAATAGATCTTTAACTCCTTAGCTGATATAATGTTTAGTCGTATTGGATAAATCCAAGACAACTATGGTAGAAACTTTGATTGGAAATATTACAAACTATGCGGAAACTAGGTTGTGATACTAAGAAGAACAATAACAATAAACCAAACTTTTAGCCTCAATATATTGAATACGGTTACTCTGAATAGTAACAGGGTTTACAACCTTGAAGGTATGAACTAACTATAAAACGTGTGTATGATGGATGTGTAGAGATTGATGTATTTTCTCTGCACCCTAAGACCTCCTTTTATAGTACAAGGAGTCCTAGTAGGTTACAATACAATTAATACTTTCCTAAGTATCAATACTTTCCTAATAAACCTTGTAACCTACTCATCATATTTAATACTTATTAATACTTTCCATAAGTATTCAACCTTCCTAGTCAACACATTTAATATTATAAGGAAACTAAATCATTTGAATATCAATCCTGATTTTCATATCCTTGACCATATCTTCTACAATCTTCCATCATTTGTAGAATCTTCATTATGTCGATTTAGTCCCTCTTGTTTCATTTATTCAAACAACATCAAGGAATCTTTAATTCCCAACAATCCTCCCTAAACTTGATATTCATCTTGTTAATCATCAAGTTTCTTGAATGAAAGATTCCCAACAATCTTCTCCTAAACTTGATATTCACTTGTTAATCATCAAGTTTCTTTAATGTAAGCTTCTTGATCACCAAGAGGATGTATCCAAACACTTCTTCACTTCTAAAGCTGTTTCTTTGTCATCTTCCACCTTTTGCTGTTTGAACTCTTGTTGTTCTTGTTTCTAGCATAATTTGAAGTCTCATCAATGAAGGTAACCTTTGCATCTGCATCATCAATCCTCCCCTATTTAGAAGCATGCTCACCCAAACTTTCTTCATTATCAGATGAGTGGTTTTTAAATTCTTTGAATCACGAACCATGGTAAGAAAATTGGTACAAAGAATCATTAATTCAATAAGTTCAAAACTATCCTTATCACTTTGAAGTGAATCACATAAATGTATAGTTTTTAGCAAACTACCAGCCATAAACGGATTTGATGATTCTTTACCGTTTGCCGTTTGCCCTGGAATAGCCAATTATTCATAATAAAACAAGGTGAATTGATAACCATATAGTTTTGGGCAAACTATCAGCCATCAACAGATTTGAGAAGTCTTTACCAAGAGCCATTTGCTTTGGACTAGCCAACTCTTTACTGTGAAGCATGGTGAGTTAAGAACCATATAGTTTTTAGCAAACTATCAGCTATCAACGAATTTGAGAATTCTTTACCAGATGTCGTTTGCACTGGAATAGCCAATTCTTAATGTCGGTTAGACATGGTGAATTGATTACCATTTGTTGTGTTGAAATGAAACCAACACCTGAAAATTCTCCTATCCCTTGTAGCTTGCTAATTCTCAAAACCACTATCCATACATCAGGTTAAGAACAAACTATCCGAGAACCAAACTGTGTGTTGTATCCGATATCGCACAATGCTAGCAGTACAAACCAACATGATTGTGTGTGCACCTTCAAATCTACATTGTTAGTACCATGACAGCATAGCAGCATAAACATAAACCAAGAGCAAGCAATATAAACTCTTTAAAGAAGCAGTACTAACATTTTATTAATTAGCAACACTTTTTTCTGTCACAAAATTGTCACCAATCTGTCACTAAATTAGTTCAGTGACGCTTTATCTTGTTACTAAACTGTCGCTAAACTATCATGAATCCGTCACCAAACTGTTACTAACTCTGTTCTCCTTCCTCCCATTCAATTAGTGACGTTTTTTTCTGTTGCTAAGCTGTTGCTAATGTGTCACAAATTGAAGTACTGCTTCCTCCCAAGCTTTTAGTGACACTTAAACTGTCAGTAAACTGTTACTATTCTGTCACTATTCGAGCAGTACTAAAGTAACCATGGCAGTATTAACATACAAACTGGCAGTACAAACTTGAATACTTAGCAGTATTAAGGAAAAATCAATGACAGTATTAACCATCTTATGTGAGCAGTACTAATAAGATCCAAACATTCTAGCCAACTACTTATTTCCTCCTAAAGACTCTTTGCAGCAGATGCACTAAGTGTATATTTAAATCCAATGTCATTACCATATGACCATCATAATAATCATACGTCCAAGATAAGATCGACATGTAAAGTAACATTAGGGTTTTTATAAATTCCAATCGTGACAAATAAATCACCAATCAGAAGACGAGAACCTTTATGACGACTAAGATAGTCTCGTCAACGATTTATAACATGCCCTCAAAATCATGACATCAATTGGCACGATGCACAAGACATGGTTTACAAGTTTGGCAAGGTTGCTGAGCTTTAACCACGACCAGCCACCATCACAAGTTGACCTTTACCAAAAACATAAACTCGAAACCCTTGAATGCTTTAAACACTTGATTAGATATATACGCAGCAAATAAAATATCATACCTTCATCTGCTGTTGACGCCAAGCATAAATTTTCTTCATAAAAACCTTGAGTTCCCTGATACTTCTTTGTTACTGCTTTAAACATGAAACACACAACAACTTTTGAATATACAGTAACAAAACGTACAGCAGCTTCAAAACCCTTCTTCTTGTCCACGAACAGAACACAGAAACCTTGTGAATCCTAAATATCACGAGCCACGAGCCACGAGATCGAACAACAGTATTAAAAAGTTTACAAATGTTTACTCCTGTAATCGTGACAGTAGCAACATCTTAAACCAAGAAACGCATCCTTCTTGTATTGACAACACTAATAATAAACCTGTTAAAGATTATACTTCCAGAAGTCTGCTAGTCGACCAAAGCAGTATTAACTTGTATCTTCTGTAAACCCTTGCTATCACAAACCTTATCATAGCAACCCGTTGAAGACTACACCTGCTGTATCTTCATCATTGTTGTTTACCTGCTGTAGCAGCATCAAAATTACAAAAACCCACAACACTTCCATTGAACAGCAAAACCATAAGCATTACCAATAGCCTTTTGTCACCACAATTCTTTATACAAGCACGAAAACAATCACAAACCAACTGCTTTTAAAACCCACGATAGCAGTACTAAGTCCTCTGTACTAGCAGTACTAAGTAACAACTGGCAGTACTAATGTTACTGGTAGTACTAATACATATCAGCACCATTGACATAAACTTTCAAGTGTTGCCCTTGCTGATTATGCCATTAATATTATAACCATGCAGCCAATCCCATGTTCACTCTTTGCAAATCCAATCAGATAGGTACACAACAACCTGTTGTGACTTTCAAACACACAAACCATATGCATACCACTCTTTAACCTGCTGTGATAAAAATTATAAACCTTCTTCTTAACCCCTTGAGTTTCTTGAACCTTCTGTTTAGAGTTTGTGAAAAACCCTAGTTTTCTTGAATATCTCAAAACATACAGCAACAACAATATGAACGACACCAACTATCTTTTCCATCTAACACTTTTATTTGCTTTTCCTGCAAAAAGTTAGTCCACAAAGCACAAAAATACAAACCACAGTAATTCACAATCACACTCTCTTTATGAATTGCCCTGCAATAAGAAAGTTAGTGTCTTTTGAAGTCCTAAGCCAGAACAGACTTGAACCTGCCTAGTGCATCAACATAATCATATCTTGTCAGGGTCTTTGATGCACTATTGGATTTGAAAACATGGTCTAATTCTTCATGTTTTGGTTTCCAAACCCAGCTAGCTGAGGCCTTAACAGTATTAACCTCTGCTTTTGGCCTAGCGGTATTAACCCTTGTACTCTTAACAGTATTAACTCTTTTGTTGAAATATCTGTTGTAATTTGCTATTTTCTTGTTAAAGGGTCTTTTAACAGATGAATATGCTTTATAATAAGAGTATGTTGTTGGCATAGCACCATTCATTGTTTTTCTGGGTTGAGCAGTACTAACTGATTTGGCAGTATTAAGTGATACTAGGCCTGACTTAGTTAGTACTGCTTGTGGAACTATGTTATTTTTTGAATTGGGGTGAGAAAATCTACTAAAGTTCTGGTGATTCACCCTCTTTGAGTTGTTCCACACTGGTTTAACTTGTTTTTTTTATCATTAATCTTTCTCTTGTGCTTACAGGTATAGTATAGGTGATCAAAACTACCACACACATAGCATACATTGTTGTTAAACTCAAAATTTTCACCTAATTTCTGAGTCATCATACCATTCTAGTTTCTTTTATTACCTCTAGGCCTCTTATTGTTTTTCCTAGGGTTTTCTGCTTGCCTAACAGTTTTATTCCTAGCATTAACAGATTCAATCTTTTCAAAGCTAGGTTTGACTATTTTTGTTACTTCCTTAGGTTTGACCACAATCTCATCATCTTCACTGTCAGATTCCCATTCTTCAATGATGGGTTCACTCATCCTAACAGTTTTAATTTTAGTCATTTCCACTTTATCATTACTAGTTTCAGAATTACTTGTTTTAACTTTAGACACACTAGTAATTGTTTTACTTACTTTAGACTCTTTTGCATAATTATGCCTAAAACCAGCTTTATCATTAGCACTCAATTGACTATTAAGTAGTGTATTAAGACTTTTAGAAGAAGTTTCAAATGATTCTAATTTGGTTTTTAATTCTTCTTTTTCTTTTATAGCTTCTGCTAATAGTTTTTTATGGTATGTGAGTACATCAGTTTTGTCATCTAAATCAATTTTTATAAATCTAATCTTTTCCTCATACCAAAGTTTATTATTCTGATGAGCAACTAATTGAGCCTCTACCTTTTTTAAAGCTTTATCATAAGCTTGTATTTCTATACTAGCATCACCAAGTTGTTCCCTTTGACTATCATATAATTTTTTAAGTTGTCCATATGATTACTCACATTCAGTAGAACAAGTATGTACCTTAGAATTAGCATTTGAAGAACTTGAGCTATAGGCCATCTCTTCTTCGACAAACAAATCTTGTGTGTAGAAAATGTGTTCTTCTTATTCAAAGCTTCTCAACCAGCTCTGATACCACTTGTTGAACCCAGTCTGAATAGATCTTTAACTCCTTAGCTGATATAAGGTTTAGTTGTATTGGATAAATCCAAGACAACTATGGTAGAAACTTTGATTGGAAATATCACAAACTATGTGGAAACTAGGTTGTGATACTAAGAAGAACAATAACGATAAACCAAACTTTTAGCCTCAATATATTGAATACGGTTACTCTGAGTAGTAACAGGGTTTATAACCTTAAAGCTATAAACTAACTATAAAACGTGTGTATGATCGATGTGTAGAGATTGATGTCTTTTCTCTACACCCTAGGACCTCCTTTTATAGTACAAGGAGTCCTAGTAGGTTACAATACAATTAATACTTTCCTAAGTATTCTACATCAATACTTTCCTAATAAACCTTGCAACCTACTCATTATATTTAATATTTATTAATACTTTCCATAAGTATTCAACCTTTCTAGTCAACACATTTAATATTATAAGGAAACTAAATCATTTGGATATCAATCCTGATCTTCATATCTTTGACCATATCTTCCATTATTTGTAGAATCTTCATTATGTCGATTTAGTCTCTCTTGTTTCATTTATTCAAACAGCATCAAGGAATCTTTAATTCCCAACATCCAGTACCCGTTGTATCAATCGGTTCACCTTCCTTAACTACAGTTGACCAAGATGCACCATCACCAAGTAACTCTGAAACAACACCTGATACCCAACCTCCTCTCTTTCCTAACGATGTTGAAGAAGACAATCATGATATTGAAGTTGCACATATGTGTAATGATTTGTACTTTGGTACTCCAATTCCAGAAGCTCCTTCTGATCAATCTTCATCGTCGGATTCTATTCATATAAATGTGCCTCCCGATCACTAAATTTCTGAACATAATAACAAATGGACTAAGGATCATCCACATGAAAATATAATCGGTAAACTCGCTAGACCAGTTTCCATAAGGCTGCAATTACATAAGCAAGCTCTTTTCTGTTACTACGATGCTTTCCTCACTGCTGTTGAACCTAAGATGTATAAAGATGCTTTAACTCAAGCTTGCTGGATCGAAGCAATGCAAGAAGAACTCAATGAGTTTGAACGTCTTGAAGTATGGGAGCTCGTACCCCGACCAGATAAAGTTATGGTTATTACTTTGAAGTGGATATATAAAGTGAAACTAGACAAACTGGGAGGTATACTAAAGAACAAAGCTCGATTAGTGGCTCGTGGTTACCGTCAAGAGGAGGGAATCGATTTTGAAGAGTCTTTTGCTCCGGTTGCAAGATTAGAGGCTATAAGGATTTTTCTCGCGTTTGCTGCTCATATGAACATGGTCGTCTACCAAATGGATGTGAAGACTGCGTTTCTGAATGGTAATCTGCGGGAAGAAGTTTATGTTAGCCAGCCGGATGGGTTTGTGGATAAAGATAAACCAAATCACGTGTACAAGCTTAAGAAAGCTCTTTATGGGTTGAAACAAGCTCCACGCGCGTGGTATGACATGTTGTCTTCGTTCCTGATATCCCAAGACTTCTCCAAAGGTTCAGTGGATCCCACATTGTTCATACGCAGAGACGGCAAGGAACTACTTCTGGTACAAATATATGTCGATGATATCATCTTTGCTGCATCTACACCTGAACTTTGTGACCTATTTTCTAAAATCATGTGTTCAAAATTTAAGATGTCAATGATGGGCAAAATCTCATTTTTCTTAGGACTACAGATTTCTCAAAGTCCCAGAGGCATCTTTATTAACCAGTCAAAATATGCCCTTGAATCCTTAAAGAAATACGGTTTTGACTCTTGTGACCCAGTGGATACTCCCATGGTGGAGAAATCCAAACTGGATGAGGATAAAGAAGGGAAAGCCGTTGATCCGTCACACTATCGTGGTATGATAGGCACCCTCCTTTATCTCACAGCCAGTAGACCTGACCTACAATTTGCTATATGCATGTGTGCCCGGTATCAGGCTCGGCCTACCGAAAAGCACTTAAATGCAGTAAAAAGGATCTTTCGATATCTAAAAGGAACCGTTAATCGGGGACTATGGTATCCGAAGGATTCTTCGATTGCTCTAACAGCATTTGCAGATGCGGATCATGCTGGTTGTCAAGATACACGCCGTAGCACATCTGGTAGTATGCAATTTTTGGGAGATAGACTTATCAGTTGGTCATCAAAAAGGCAGAAAAGCGCTGCGATATCCAGTACGGAAGCTGAATATATTGCTTTGTCCGGCTGTTGTGCTCAAATCCTTTGGATGAGATCACAGCTTACCGACTATGGCTTTGGTTTCAACAAAATTCCAATGTACTGTGATAACAAAAGCGCTATTGCCTTATGCTGCAACAACGTTCAACATTCCAGATCAAAGCATATAGACATCAGATTTCACTTTATCAAGGAGCATGTTGAGAATGGGGTGATCGAACTTTACTTTGTCAATACGGAGTATCAACTGGCGAACATCTTCACTAAAGCTCTTGGCCGAGAAAGAATTGAATTTCTGATCAACAAGCTGGGAATGCGGAGTTTTACGCCGGAGACTCTGAAACAATTGGCAGATGAAGTTGATGAATAGTGGTGGTACCTATTCACATATCTTGTATCATATGTATATACATAAAACCATAAAAACCAAAAAGATTTTTCATTTTTAGAAAACTTTTATAAAAACAAAATACAAAAATATAAAATCTATAAAACCAAAGAAAAAAATTAAAAAAATGAAAAAATATAAAAAGAGGTAATAAAGGCATGTCTTCTAAAAATCGATAACATTTACGGTCTTAGAAATGTCATTCAATCATGATACGAGGCTGTAAATGAAGTTCGAGTAGAAGTTCAAATGTTTTCAAAACATGCCAGATGGCTTGCTATTATTCCAGATAGTAACCCAGACATTATTTTAAAGGCAAGTATTCTGTCAAAAAGGAAACTTGACCTCTCAACGGAAATTTATTCTCGGACATAGTCTACTTTATGACCATGCAAAGGCTTGTGATTACTTTACAACACAACCCATGCTTCCTATGTACAATAAGTGTACGTGTCAGTGCATTTATTTGTCAAAATAAGAGAAATCTTATTTTTATTGTTAAAAAGTTGTCTTCAAAATGAATCAGTATTTTCAGTAATCACAAAAAGATTTTTTTAAAGACAATTCGACCACTCAAACAATGACAACTGCTCTTTAAATAGAAAACGGGTCGTTATTTGAGGGGGAGAAAGCGTCATCAAATAATCTTTAAAAACAGTCTTTCAAAATAAGTCACAGAATAAACGGATAAAGTTTTTTGATAATGACGGATTACAATTTCAAGGGGAGTTAATTTATATTAACTACAAGTGCTTTAGATGTCATATGTTTATAACTTTATGGACTTATTTTCAGTTTGAGAATTAGTGAATTCAGGCTTTAAACTACAGATGACCAATAGTGCCATCACCTCATAGTTTGTAAAAGACTTAGGAATGCTTGGAAATACTTTCATAGTTTTAAATGCCTTGAAGTTGATTCTCACAAAATTGATTTAAGCTTATTAATTCTTCGAACATGATCTTGAATATGTGTGCATATAAGGTTTTACTGATTCCAATGTGTCAAAACCAGCAAGGGGGAAGGAGTAGATGTATACATGATAGAGCCCATGGTCTTCTTTTAAGCTTGTCTTCATGGTTAGCTTCTTTTGATTTTAGGCCTTCTTTGTTGCTTTTGGATGCACTATTTCAACCTCATGGGGAAAGAGACATCTTATCATCATTTAGTATGCATCATTTGAGTTCCTAGGGGGAAGTGTTAGGAGAATAATCATTTAAAATGTGAGAAGAATTGTTTCTGATTCAAATAATATTTAACCTAACCGGTCAATCTCTAAGCTTATTCTTAAAATGAGTAGAAATATTTGATAAAAGAGGTACACATAGGGATTTAATTGTCAACATCTGGGACTTAGTTGACTTTGGTGTTTCAATTTATATCATAACTATCCTGAAGAGAGAAATGCGCTCATCCGAGACTTAATTGACTTTAGTGTTGCGGTATCAAATTCTTGAAAGGGTTAAGTGTGTACTTCGGATATCTAGGCTTTATACATCAAGACTGCTTGATGCAGCTTCCAAGAAAGTTCTGAATCTACTCAAGAAAGGATTGCTGGTTTAGGGGGAAGCTAAGACAACATCAACATAGACATCACCAACCACACAAGCTCAAGTTACATATGTATCTGAATCTGTTTCATACTCGAAGTTTGAAGCAAAGACTTTCGTAACTTGGAAAGAAAGTTGAAGCAATGCCGAAGAGTGCTTGGATAGAGAAAGATATGATTGACAACTTCTTAAAAGAAAGAAGGTTAATGAGGAGCTTAAAAAAGTTTATTGGTAGGATATTGTACGAAGGAGACCTACGGCTGCTACAAAGAACCATATGATTCTATCATATGATGTTCTCATCATTTAGGTCAAACCTCGTACATAAAATTACTTGGGAATATATTAATATGTAGTGTAGACTTATGGTGATAATAAGGAGTGCTCGAGTATAAAATTTTCAAGAATTTCTTAGTAAATTCAAAAAAATTCAAATTATTGTACTCAGCACTATCTTATATATCCTCATTAATTGAGGGGGAGCATTAAAATGTTCCTTATAGAGTGTGTGTAACATTTTGTCCCTGAAAGTTTAATCAATTGATATCCAAAATATCAAGGGATTAACATTTTGGATAAGGGGAGAAAATGTGATTAAACTGGTATTCAAATCCCATGATCCAGCCAGAACCGGAGGGATCTACCCAGGGATATCCACTAGATAGTGTAGAAGTCCTTAGGTATGATACAAAAGGAGAAAAATCTTGTGAGAATCGAGAAAAGTACCGACTAAGATAGGAGTAGTACTGGAACAAACCCAACAAAAGGTACTAGTTATGAAGTCTCGATAAGCGCTGAAGGGGTTGAAGAATTAAAAAGAATTGTAAGGATAAAAGGTGAAAAGAAAGAAGCCCTCTATACACTTAGGCAGAAACCGGGGGCAATAGATAATGTCAGAAAACACTAAGGGTTGTCTGACATGAAGTCTGTCAAGGACTCAGTGACGCTATGACAACCTCCTTAGCCGCTCAAGGTCTCTCTAATGGACTCTTGTGTCATTTCTCATGGAGACTCACGCATTTCTATAATTCTCACTACGAGTTAGTTGATATTGAAAGTGCAGTTTGCTCCAGCTCCGATAACGAAAATCAAAAGTGCACTATTGAGTCTAGAGCCAAAAGAGATCATCCATAAATCTCATAAGGACACTTATCCAACAATAGCTGGTTTCTCACACACTGTGAAAACTAGTAATATCATTAGAGTCCTACGCATTATCCTTGTGATCTTGCCAGAACATCAGAGTGATACTTAAGTATTCACAATGACGATAGAAATCCTGCTTGAGCCAACATCTAACAAGCTCTCGGTAGGTGACTTGTGCGATTCTATATGAATCAAACTTGTGACAACTGGAAAGAAACAATGGTGCGATTCCATTTGAATCAAACTTGTTCCAGGTTATGAATTGATGATTAATGATGAACTTTTGAAATGATTAACACTCTCGATGTGTCACAAAAACACTTTAGCAAATGACATGTCGATTGATTTTCAAATCAATTTTTTATTTCAATCGGTAAGACAGTAACTCGCTGGTTTACTCATATCGTGTTGTTTGCTTTGAGACGTTCCAATAATGAGAACATGCTGAGTACGATGAATCTAATACATATGTGTTAGAAAGATTCAATACTACAGCTGGAAAACCTGTCAAGAAGATTCTTCTTAAATTAAATCTATCTGATCACAGGTCAATCCTCATAGATTCGAAGGTTACTCCAACCAAACACGGGCAAATGACAAAGCCATATCCGTCCCCCTGCTTTATTGCTAACTGTTTTATTTCAGGAATATTTAAAGATGGTGATGGAGGTACCTGATTCCAGCTAACTCACAAGATTTATTGCCACATGCTCAGACCCTACCGGCAAACATAAAGACATCATGAAAGCTCAAGTACATGTTTCAAGACTTCCGCTACTCTGATACCGTACGTCTTTCTTGAAGTGATGAAGCATTAAATTCAAAGAATTTCAAAGAAGTTTCAATCACTCTGATAACCGAACGTTTTTCTCGAAGTGACGAAGTGTTAAAGTTAAAGAACTTCAAGAAAGATGCATCATTAAAGCTTTCAAGCTATCAAATCAAGAAAGGTATGAGCATGTCGGTCCAAAAGTCACGAGTTCACAAGATGGCAAAAATAGATTATGCTTGGTTGATGATCTCAAGGTGCTCAAGATCACATATTCACATACAAGTCAAGATAAAGGAACAAGCTCAAGCCTAAAGTCAATGATCACTACGCAAAGAAGCAAGACAAAAGATCAACTATTACACAAAAAGGACTCAAGATCAAGACAAGAAGCTTCAACGATTAATGATCAAGGTCACAAGGAGAGATCTCTATGATCACCCCTTAGGGGGAGATTGTTAGGAACACATAAAGTGTTGATCATTTATGAGATCTTAACGATCGTCCCTTAGGGATAGATTTTTAAGGATTCAGTTTTAGTGAAGTGACGTATTCATTTAGATCTTTTATCACGAGCCTTAGTAATAGTTAGTCAATTCAATGTAATATCTAAGTAATCTAACCAGGTCGGCTTATAGAAAGTCTAAGGAAAGACCATAGAGAGCCTGGCCTGGCCCATCTATGTAAGTATATTAACCCTCTTCACACATGGAGAGGGTGTTGGTTGTTCATTTGTCACATTTTTACTAAGCTAATATTTCCATTTTCTTTCTCTCTCTAAGTGTTCATCCAACCACCTCTCTCTTTCTAAAACTCTAAGTGAATCATTCCTATAATTGTGTTAGATTATTTCTAACAATACTGATGCATTATGCAAGAAGGAAATAGTGGTTACCGAGACGAGCTCTAGCTATGAGATGTCAATCTACTCTTAGCATCAAGGCTAGGATACTGGAGCATAGAGTGAAGCTTCCAAGGCGGTCAATACTCTGGCAGAATTGTGGCGTGGTCTAGACAAACAGTTTTGAAAGGAATGATGACGTCGGACTATATTTGTGGAACGAATTTGGGGTGCCCCGGTTATGAATTGAGAAACTTTGATATTGGTGAGCTCATGCTACAAATGTATTCTGTACATCCTGGAGCAGACAAGATGTACTATGATCTACGAGACTTATATTGGTGGCCCAGAATGAAGAAAGATATTGCTATATACGTTAGTAAATGTTTTACTTGTTCGAAAGTCAAAGCAGAACACCAGAAGCCCTCGGGATTGCTTCATCAGCCAGAGATTCCCGAGTGAAAGTAAGAGAAGATTACCATGGATTTTATAACTAAGTTACCGAGAACAAGCAGCAGACATGACGTAAATTGGGTCATTGCGACCGACTGACTAAATCTGCGCATTTCTTAGCTATCCGTGAAGATTACAAGATGGAGAGACTTGCAAGATTGTACATCAATGAGATCATAGTGTGTTTGTGTTAATCATATCTGATCGTGACAGTCGTTTCACATCATAATTTTGGCGATCGCTACAAATGACATTAGGAACGCGACTGGATATGAGTACCGCTTACCATCCACTAGGGGTGTGCACGGTTCGGTTTGGGTCGGTTTTTGGCTAAAACCGAAACCGAACCGAAATATTCGGTTTTTATAAAACCAAAAACCGAAACCGCTCGGTTTTTGGCGGTTCGGTTTTTTCGGTTTCTCGGTTTTTGCGGTTCGGTTTTTCGGTTTTTTCGGTTTCAAACCGTTTATATTTGGTTGTGGCTAATTTATATTAATAAACTTGTTTTACATAGAAAATTGGTTATTTTTATAATTTTTTTTTGTCAATATTAGCCTAATAATGTTTACACAAAATTATACAATTATACACATATAAATGAGAGAAACACACGTGGATGTGAAAATACACATAGTATGATCATTGTCATATATGTAACGATATATTGTCAAGTAAACACACGTACACGACAAACACATATATAAACATTAACATAATACATATATTATAATTTCATCCATAAAATAAATATAAATTTAAAATTTTGATTTATTATTTATTTATTTATATTACATTAATTATATATTATTATAAAATTGGTTTGGTTCGGTTCGGTTTTTACGGTTCGGTTTTTGGACAAAAACCGAAACCGAACCGAAATTTTTTGGTTTTTGAAAAATTAAAAACCGAACCATCGGTTTTTAGTTTCGGTCGGTTTTTTCGGTTCGGTTTTTTCGGTTTTCGGTTCGGTTTCGGTTTTTTCGGTTTCTTTTGCTCACCCCTACCATCCACAGACTGATGGTCAAAATGAGCGTACCATTCAAACTTTGGAAGATATGCTTAGAGCATGTGCAATCGACTTTGGAGGAAATTGGGATACCCATCTGCCACTAGTCGAATTCTCGTATAACAATAGTTACCACTCGAGCGTGAAGTCTGCACCATTTGAAGCTCTGTATGGAATGAAATTTCGAACCCCCATAGCTTGGGCGGAAGTAGACGAAAGCAAGCTTATTGGGTCGGAGATCGTCCAGGAGACTACCGACAAGATTGTTCAAATCAAGTAAAGACTTAAGGCTGCACGAGATCGCCAGAAGAGCTATGCTGACAATCGGCGAAAGCCGTTAGAATTCAGTGCTGGCGAGTATCACCTTGGAAAGGTGTAGTACGTTTTGGCAAGAGAAGTAAACTTTCACCGAGATACGTAGGACCGTTCCAGATTATCGAACGAGACGGTCTTGTAGCTTATCGATTGCGTTACCACAAGAACTCGTAGGCATTCACGACAAGTTTAACGTGTCAAACCTGAAGAAATGCCTGGCAGACGTAAATCTGCACGTACCACTAGAAGAAATCATATAGATTGATTAATAACTCATTTTTGTTGAGGAAAAACCGATTGAGTCAGGTCATAAGGTCAAGAAACTAAAGCAAATTCTCATTCCCATCATGAAAGTTTGTTGGAACTCTCGACGAGGACCAGAATTTACTTGGGAACGAGAAGACAAGATGAAGCGCAAGTATCCGCAACTGTTCACGAGTGCTGCGGCTTAGGACAAGCAACTGAAATTTCGAGACGAAATTCCCTTTAACGGGGGAATAATGTGACAATTATCTATTTTGAGGATAGTAACCGATAGCAAACATGCGACATTTTGAATCCTTCTAATTATTTTTTGAGTCACTCTTACATGGTCGTATCATTTTTAGTATTAAATGATTATTTTTTTAGGAACCCTAGCTATACGAACGCACCTTCGACCTATGATCCTAGTTAACTATCTTAACGATCAACGATATGCTCAAAGGTCATTAAGTTAATGTCAATAATCATTAATTAACTCAAGTCATTCACTTTTATGAACTTAGGTCACTTCACTTTTTATAACTTTTAAGTTTCCCCGTAAACCCAATATTGCGCTAACTTTTGCGTTTTTGCACTTACGCTTCATACAACGGACTTAAAACACTTCAATATGACCTAAGTGTATAAATTCACTCTTTACCAACATTACATAACACATTTTACATTTAACCTATAATATACTACACCTTATACATTTAACTATATATTTTTACATAAAACCTTATACATTTAACATAGAAAACACCACCTACACTAAATAAATTTATAAAAATTAAATAATTAAACATTAAAATCTTTCTTTCCCTATAGAGCTCTAAAAAACGTTTCCACTCATCTCTAGCAATGGATTGATTTCCTTCTTTAATACACTTACACTTTCAAGAAACCTCATTATCTTGCTTCCCATATTCACTTAACCCTTCACAAACTTCTCTCTACTCTATCTCACTAAAAACACATAATTTTCTCTCCTTCAATCTTATTTGGGTCGGCCACCACACCACACCACACCACCACCATCAACCACCACTCAAAAATCTTGTTTAACACAAGAATAACACTCTAAAAGGCTTGTTTGATCATCCCTAACAAGCTTCTTGATTCATTTTTTACCAAAAGTACCATCTTGAAGGTCAAGAGTATCTCAGCCTCATCTTCATATTGTCATTCACTTGGTTTTCTCATAGGTAAGGTAAGGATACAAGACAGCTTGTGCCTATCTTGTACCCGAAAAGTGTCATTCATAAATTAAAACACATGTTTGTTCATCTTCTTTTGTTCTAATCTACAAGATAATAAATCTACTGAGAATATAGTGTTATGAAACTCTTCAAATAATGGTAATATGCTTATAAAAGTTGTATAAGTGGCTTGATAATTCGAATGATAAAACTAGTGATGATATGGGGCGTAAAATCACGATTTTAACCTAAATTGGGTGTGGATATGTACATGCAACGAGTCTAGATTTTTCCAAAGTGTCTATTGATTTTTATTGTTAAATAGGATGTCTACATGTAAATGAAATAGGTTCAAGAGTTATTTTGGTCGTTTAGATGGTTTGGGTAAAATGGATGCATGAAAGCAAGGTTGTCAAAATCGCGATCTTGGTCGTAGGATCGTACAATCCTACGATCCCACACACAAAAAATGATCAGGATCGTAAAAAGATCGCAATTCAAGTAGGATCGTTTCAGGATCATAGGATCGTAGGATCGGATCGGATCGTAGGATCGGATAGATCGTTGGATCGTAGTATTGCATTATTTTAGTCATTTGGTTAATTTAGGGCTAAGGTTTAATAAATTTTTATTAGACGATTTCATATTTCTTTCCTTATTCTAGAATCGTTTAAACGATTGAAATATGAGAAGTAGGTACCCCCCCACGTATGTGTATCTTATTTTGTATCCAAATCTTTTATTATCGATTGAATCATGTTTGATATTTGTGCAAGTATGTATTACAATATATCTAACTATCTACTACCACGGTACTTGAACATAGAACTTTTTCTTTTATCATCCATTTAGATTTGTTTATCATATAAGGGGGAATTTGAGAATTTCATATATACCCAATAAAACTTGAAAAATTAAATATTTCTCCAAAACAGAAGTTATCAATGCATGATGTACAACGTTATTAAAGAATGTTTTGATAAAATATGTAATATTTAAGTGTTTTTAGGATAAATGTAAATGCCCATCATATAAAAACATATAGAAATATAAAAAAATAACCTTATGTAAATGCCGATCCGATCCTACGATTACGATCTTGCAAAGCAAAAAACGATCCTAGTTAAGATCCCGATCCTGACAACCTTGCATGAAAGTCTTAATAAAATCCGAAATAGTGGGCTGTGAATCTTGAAAGCCCATATTGTTTGAGTCATAACTTGATGATAAAAATATCTTTGGAGGTGAATCAAAATCCTAAACTTATCTACTCAAAGTCTACTTTCTAGAACATTAAGAATCAAGTAATGAAATGATGTTTTGGTCAGTCAAACTACAAAAATGATATAGGTGGGTAAGTCTAAATTTTGTTGACTGATTTCGTAAAGCAACTTTAAAAGTTTAAAACTAAATCATAAAAGGGTATTTTTTTTAGAGATTTCACCTCTCAAAGTTAGATATGAGTCTTGCTTTTCCAAAAATGTAAGTTTCATAAAATGTGGATCAAGTTTGGGAATGCTTTGAGTCAAAGTGGTAAAAGTAGTCAAGGTTGGTTTTGATCAAATGCATTGTTTGGAGTATAAATCACTTATACATTCATATTAAGGAATAAAACTTGTTGTGGAACTAATACAAGATATGATATAAATGTGGGTCAAAACCTAGAACCCAGATTCATCTTTAAACATGTTTTATGACTTGTACAAAATGGTATGTCTAGAACTGACCTATTGTCTCGATAAGGGATATTTGGTAATTTAAACACATGGGAAAAATCTACAAAAATTCAAGGACACTCTTAATACATTCTATTTTGACCTAGTGTAATGGCTTGACCAGAAACCTTTATTAACTTCATCGAAACGGACATTTAGAATGGCCCATTTTCTGGTTAGATTTGGTATTTTATGTATTATGGTAAAAACAGCATGGAGTATCCCAACACCCTGTGAGAGGGATCTGTCTAATAACAGCCATAGGACGTCAAATTAACTCACAATCTAATACATAAAACTATTCCTTGAGTTTATTGTTTAGGATCTAATTAGGTATATTTATTTACCTTAGGTCTCGGGTAGAAGGGTGCGCGTTCGTTTGGTTTGCCTACTTGTTGTGATTGTCGTGAAGTCATCGACTGTTCTAACTTTTGTGGTGAGTTTGTCACAACCCCTCTTTTACCGTTTTTACGATTTTGGGGTGGAAAGCATGATGTGTCTTATTTACTTACTATGCTCGTACTTTTATGTTTTTAAACTTTCGAGTATACTTAAACTTATTGAACTCGATTTAAACATCGTTAAAACTTGAAAAACGTTTATACTTGAATCTTTGGAACTTGGTATGTATTGTTGTGTATGCTTGGAACCCGCACTACTTTATAGCTCACCTATATCCCCCTCAACGGAGATGAGAATGTTAGTTCTTATGGATAGCGCTATAGGAGATTTCCCTCTTACTCCACCATAATTGGTGTTTGTGGTTGTGGTGCATCAGTACAGGGACTTAAGTCTTGTGTTGTGACACTTGTTGAACTTGCAACTTATTTTAGTATAGGGTTGCTACACTAGGTGAATGGAACTTTAGATCTGGAAGGCTGAATAAGTTTAAGTAGTGGCTCGCATAAACACTATGGCATACATATACATTGATTTATGTGTAGTTACTCTTTGTAACGGGGACTAACTTTTTGAGATTTGATTACAAGTGTTATGTACTTTGGGTAACAGGAAATTGTTTCTTTGGAAATTGAGGTCAATTCTTAGTCTCTCGACTTGTTTAGGAGATTGATATCGATCCTTGGACAACTATTTTTGGGACTCTTCTCTTTGTTAAAACTTTTTTTATGTTCCTTAATCCCTTGAGAGCTTAATCAAATATTATCAATAGTAGACGTTTTTCATGCTCTTTCTTGAGACCATTGTGTGGAACTTAGCACTTTGAATTCGGACATTTTCAAGATGTCTTCTTTCTTATCAAGTTCAAGTCTTTTGGGATATCCATGTTTGGATGAAAAATAGCTTATGCTATCGTTTGTACTTTTTATACTTATACATGAAATTGTTGTAATTTGGATATTTTTACATTTATCTTAATCATGTATGGTGTTTTGTCTATCATCTTGTGTGATGTTTATTAATACGTCGCACCTCGTGTTGTTACTTTTAGCGGGATGTGACACAAAACATCATAAACAAAAACCTACCACCAAACTAACTTGTCAGTTTTATACAAAAAATAATGAATATGTTGTATATACAAAACAAATGATGTCTCTATTACAAAATACGACATAAGACTTCTTTGTAAACAACGTTTGTAGTTGACTTTGAACAGTTGTCATCTTTGTCTAAACAGAGAACATTCAATCCTCTCTTGCTCTTGACTCTTGACAAAGCTACATATAGTTATCCGTGTGAGAAAACTAGATTTGGTAAAAACAAACCAGCCTGTGATAATGTTTAACTTTGCTTTTATTAATCGTCATACCAAAAAAAACTTGAACATGAAATCGCCTTCTGTTTAATTTGATTGGCATCTTTGTCTTTGAAGGGGTAATAACAATAAAAAAAAACCGGATTTTGCAGCATATTCTAAGCAATGTGGCAACGAGATATGTTCTTGCTTTATTACTCAGGATTTTAGGTCATACGACCGCTGGGTATGGGCGGGATAGCTTCATGATTATACTGATAAACTGGTTTGAGTATGTCATCAAAATTTAAGTATTCCCAATTCTTATTATTTACTCATTACTTTTCTAGACGTATCCACGTAATGGAATAGTCATGTGTGTGATACATGTAGAGTGTAAAGAAGAATGTCAAATAATCTGGGGTTCTTTCAAATCCAAAATTTCTTGGTTTTAAACCGTTAGCAATGACTGTTGTGTAGTTTTCGTCGTGGTTGGTAAATATATGTATCCTTCATGACCTTTTGTGTTTTTCTCTACTTGTTAGGCTAAGATAGTTGCACATGGGGGTTTTTCGGGGAGGTGGCTGGAGCTGGGTTTTGTTTTAGGAGATGTTCGCGTGTGGGGGTGTTTGGTGTACCTGTTGTGTCGGTTGGGGTGGTGTATTTTTGGGGCGATATATGTCTTGAGGTTTCGGGTTTGAGTGGGGGTCTTCTGTGTTTTTGACTGTGTCGCACTATGTTTGGGTTTGGGGATGGTTGGGGTCATGTTGAAATAGTGTGGGGGGGTGGGGGTTGACAGTGGGAACAAAGGGGGGGGGAATTTCGAATGGGGGATAATTTTAATTGAAAACCTTAAAAGGGTGGATGGATTGATTTCAATAAGAGGGGGGGGTGGGTGGATGTTTGGGGGCAATAATATAGGTGTGATGGGGAGTGGGGGGATAATGGGGATCTAATAAACAAAATGGCAGCGAAATTGGAAAGGGTGAGGGGGGAGATGGTGGGGGGGGGACACGGAGCAAGATAGGAGGGGGATTTTGGGAACAAAGGGGGGGGAATGGGACGGGACTAAACTAATAAAAGTGAGTGGACTGGGGGTGAAGGAATGGGAATTGAGGGGGGGGGGGGAGAAAAATTCGTCGGGGGGAATAGCTAAATTTATACTATAAAAAATTAAGGGGATAGGGGGAAGGGGGGACAAGTTTGAAAAAGCTACACCTAAAATGGTTTTTTTTGAATTGGGGGGGTTTTGGGGAAAGGGGGAGATGGGAGAAAAATAAATATATGGGATGGGGGGATAATTGTTTCTTTTTAATTAGGTGGAAAAAATCAAGGATACAATTTGCGAATTGGTTGGGGGGGGATGCTGAGGGGATAAGGTGGGGGGGGGAAATTGTTTTGGTGGGGGGGGGATGGGGGGGACTAAGAACGGGGGGGAGTAGGGGGAATGGATGATATTTTTGGGAAAATGGTGGAGAAAAGGGAAATTAATATTAGGTGATTTGTGGGGGGGAATAATGGTTGGACTGGGGAAGATAAATGGATGGTTGGGGGGGAAATGATTGGGGGGAATTGAAAGTTGGGGGGTGGGGGGGGGGTGCGGTTGGGTGGGACGGGGAATTGGATGAGGGATACTTATTAATTCGGGTGGGGTTTTGGGGGAAAATGGGGGAATATTAATAATTGTTGTTGAGGGTGGGATACTGGTGGCTTTGGAACTAAGGGAAGGGAAACAGCGATCTGGGGGCGATAAAAATAGAATAATTAATGGAGATAAAAAGCGATAGTGACAATATGTGCTGGGGGGGGGGGGGGCGGGGTTGGGGAGGGGAATTGAAGGGTGACTTGGGATGTTTTGGGGGTAGAATTTGTAAATGGTGTGGGGATATGTGACATTTGGGGATAAGGCTGTAGGCGATCATGGGTGGGAATCAATGAACGAAATACGAATTTGGGGTGGGTGAGGAATAAAGGGAATGGGGACGGTTGGAGAATAGGGATTTTGGGGATATCTGGGGGGGATTTGGGGGAATATATAAATGTTGAGATGAAAAGGAAATTAGGAATGGGGGGGGGAATGGTGGGGGATTGGAGGGGGGCGGGGGGGGGTGGCTTAATAGAAAAGTAAATAATTTTCTAGGGGGGATAGGGGATTGTTGTGAAAATCGCGGATTGGATGGATTGTTGGCGGTTGGTTGGGGGGCTGATGGTGGTTGATAGGGGGATAGACTATATGGGGGGCGTGAAAATAGTGGCGGATTTCCAGATGGGGGGGAGGGAAGTGGGGGGATAGGGGGATGGGGGGAGAATGGGGTGGGATACACCTGCTACAAATCTGGGGGCTTGGGGCAATCGACAAGTGGGGTGCGATTCCACTTCCCACAATCTAGATTTTTAACTATTATCTTTTTAATTCACTCATTTTTCATTATTTTTTTTGTTCCCACCAATCCATCCATAATTTTTTCTATAATTTATCCTTTAATTTTTCCATTGCTTTTTTTTCAACACTTCTCGCTTTCTTTTTTTCCCACCATATTTTCTCTTTCCCCCTTCATTCAATTTATTTCTTAATTTTTTTTTTTTTTTTCTCTTTTTTTTCTTTAAATCCCCCCCCCAAAATTTCCCTTTTTAAATTTTTTTTTTCATTTTAATTTTTTCACCCCCATTTTTTTTTCCCTTTTCCCAATTTTTTTCAATTTAGTATTACTTGACAAAATTTTGAGAGTACGTAGATTAGATATGCAAAGCCTTAAAATTCCAAAACTGTGCCTTCTTCGCTTCAAGCTGTTCAAGAAAATGCATTCCAATTAATATGAACACTTTTGTAATGATAACAGTTATCTTGCATCGTTTTTCTTGCACATCTCTTGTATGACAAAATTCAAAATCCAAACCTGGTTATTCATCTTCCATAATCAACAAGTATCATATTGAAATGGCTTAGGTTACAACAACATTGGCTTAATAAGTATCCAAAATGTAGAGTTACATTCTAAGTTCAACAACCCCGTGTCAGTTCCACAATGATTTAGCTTCCTGGCACAACTCTATACATAAACATTAAATGCGTAAGAAGCATCATTTTGCTAGAAGTTGTGCCTAGAGGTGACAAAATTGGCAGGTTGTGTTACAGATCAAAAAAGGCTCCACCCAAAAGGTAAGTTTTGATAAAAAAAAAAGCTATTCATATTAATCCGCATTGACCGGAAGCACATTTTGTATGCACTTAATTTTTTCCCCATATAAACTATTAGTGCGTCTAATACAACTACTAAATATGTATTATTTCTGAAACTTTCAGATTTCACCTTTTAAGAAATAGCTAAACTGTTTGCCTGATTGACCTGGTAAAGATTAAAGACAACCCAGATCGACTTGTATATAAAAATAGGCTTGAAATTATCACCTTTAATTAGGATCGAAACTATGGAAGCGATGGCACAAGTATGCTTACAAACTATACCTTAAAATCTTGATGATAAGAGCGAGGCACATTTTCCTTTAGCCCTAAACACAAAATAAGAGCATCAACAATATATCCAATTATATGAAATACAAAATATCTAATCAACCATTATATATATATATATATTTTTATATACTATTTTATTTTTATATATTACTATATTAAAATTTTATTTAATTAAAAATAATTTTATATTATATTTTGATCACTTCTGGACTTACACTCTTTAATATATAGTAAAATATTATCCAAAAGTATAGAAAATTCCAAAACTACTCTTGAGTACAAAGGTAGTTGGAAAAATCTTACAAAAAATACTACACGTTTTAACCGGTAAGTGTTTACCGGGTCGTTTTCCCAAAGATTTATGAAATTGAGACCACGTTTGTTATTTGGACAATGATTTGAATTGGTTCGAATATGATTTGTTTTCTAAAATCCTAAAAGTGAGCAAATAAAGGAACAATTAAACATAACTTTAATAACGGGAAATTAAACTTTAACTAAATATGTAAAACGGGAATCCTAAACGGGACCTAAAAATCCTAAATTATCAAAATTAAACCTAAAATGATCTTTCTGGTTTTTGTAAGACTTAATTTACTAAAAAGCTAAAACAAAGAAAACTAGACTAAAAACGAAGGTGTTTAGGGCTTAGAAACTCTAAAAACGAGAACGGGAATGAATCCCGTTCTTTAAAAAAATGAAATTTTGCAATTTAAACCCTACGAAAGCAAAACTATTTTTTCTAGAAACTATATGATAAAATAAAATTTTCTAAAAAAAGAATTATATTTTTTTGATTTTTTTATATTTTTTATGAATTAAAAACGATTTTAATGAAATTAAATGATTAAAAATACTAAACTATTTATAAAAATTCTAAAAAAATTATGAAAAGTAGATTGAACAATGAGGAATCTAAGAAAAATAAGCTCGTGAAAACAGCTTATCGAATAAGCTGTGAAATAAGCTAAAACAGCTTATTATACTAAAAGCCTAAAACGTATATAAATAATAGATTGTGCAAAGATATACCGGATGAGCTATTGTAGCACAATGGTTGAGTGTGTGGGGGTTAAAACGCTTGGTGAGGGTGGTAGAGGTCCCGGGTTCGAGTCTTGCTCACCCGGGGCTTCCCACTATCCCAAGTGTTTTAATTTTTGCCATTTTTTTACAACTTTTGAAAACACTTAAAAATAAGCTACTTTTGCAAAACAACTATTTTTATAAACCTAAAATAAGCACAGAAATAAGCTAAATTAGACAGAAAAGCTTTTTACTCTTAAAGGCTTATAATGCTAACTGTTTGGGCAATTTAAGCACTAAAAAGCAAATGAAAAGGGCTAATAAGCTAAGACAAGCTTAATACTAAACCTAATAAGCAAATACAAACAAAAATAAGCAAGGACATTAAGCTGAAAAAGCTAAAAACGACAGAAGTACTAAAAGGCTTAAAAACTTAAGGTTTTTAAGCTAATATGCAAATAAGCTAAAAATAAGTTCTAAACCTAAGGAAATAAGCTAAAATAGACTTACACTAACCTAATAAGCTATATTAGACCTAAATAAGCTAGGAAAATAAGCAGATAAGCACAAATAAGCTAAATAGCACTTAATGAAAACTGTTTAGCCAAACAGGCCTTAAAGGCCTTTTGAACATTAAATACGCTATAACTAAAGGATCCTTATAGGAATAAAGCTTATACTACTTTAATCCTTGACTAATAAGCTACATAAAAGCACTTTTAAAAAGTATTTTGAAAATCAAATGCTTAATCAAAAGCTAGTTGAAAAAGGCTTAAGTACTCAGTACATGCTGAGTTTATTACTTGATTTTTGAAAAGACAAATTGCTGAATTTGAGCTTAAAAACAGATAGCTTCATGAACTTTTAAGAACAAAATAAACTAACTAGATTGATAATGACTTGAAAACTACTTGGAAAACAAATTTGAAAAGCTAAAAACTAAATTTCCCTACTGATTTATTAAGTTGAAAGTAGGTCTGAATTGGCTTTATAAGACTGCTGATGCCGTTGAACATTTTATAGTGATCAAAGCTCCAAACTAACACATCGGCTAAAAGCATAGATTCTACAACTGTTAGAATCACCAAACTAAATGTAAATTGAGCACTTATCTAAAGAAAACAAACATAAGCTTAAGAAGCTAATGACTGAGCTAAACTAACAGAATTAACTTAGCTAAATCTGCAAATATGAAAAGCTAATTTAAACTATAAAATTTCCTATAAATCCATCTTAATAAACCTGCAAATGTTAATTTAAACCAATCCTAAAGACTAAATGGCCTTGACAGTACTAACTTGAGTTAGTACTGCCTTGTGCCAAACACCCCTTAAAAAAGTCTAAATCCATTTTTTAGCTTATTAAGATGAGTTTTAATGCACAAACAGGTTATACCAGATAATAATAAGTTAAAAATAGTCCTAATTAACAGATCTAAGCCACTGAATAAGCAGAACTAATAAGCTACTAATCTAAGCTATATTTTTTTTGTATTTTTGACAATTTTTATAACATAACAAGCAAACTAAAATATAAGCTAACTAATAAACATATTAAGCATTAAACAACAAATATAAGTAGAGATAAGCTAATTAAAACAGTAAATATAAGCAGTTATAAGCTAATAATGCAAAATTAAGCTAAAATTGTAAAAATGGGACTTACAACAGCCTTTGCTCTAAACAAGGCCTAGATTAAGCTCAAATGAGCTATCAACAAGCTCTAGCTTATCACAAGGATAAGCTAGTAAAGTCCAATAAGCTCTTCCAGGGTAAGCTTATCATCCAAAGCAACCAAATCCATCCATAGCCTAGGGTATTAAACTAATTTTAGATTTAAGTAAAGTTAATGATTAAGTTGAGATCAATCTAAGCTTAGAGACTTAGATGAGCTTGAGATGAGCTTATAACAAGCTTATGAAACAGTAACAGCTTATTTAACAAAATTTTGTATAAAAGTAAGCTTGAGAAAAGTAAAGTGCATAATAAGAAAACATGACTTCTATTAATAAAAGAGCTGATTAGAATAGTGAAAAAGGAAATTACATTTAGTAAACAATAAGCTAAAAACAGTTTAAAGAAAAATTACATAAGCTAAATTAATAAGCTAAAATATAAAAATCTATCTAACTCGCTAGCTCCCTGCTGTGTGTGAGAAGGTCTTGTATTTATAGCTGAGAGAGAAGCTTCTAGGTCTCTCAACATGCTCCTCCAAGCTTTGATCTCGTCCCTTCCTTTAATGCCAATCATTGGATCCTTTGTTTAAGCCGTTGGATCAAATAAGTGAGCACACGGATTGCCAGCGTGGCAATCCGTGTGTTAGAGTACTTGTGCTTCTTTAGCAAAGGATTTAGTGTAAAATTTCCATTCCTTGTGTGTTTCCTTGACTCCACGTGCCATACCCTTGTCCTGGCTTGACCAATGAAAGAGCTTGATGACGTCTAACATTTCCGGCTCATAGCTTAGTACTCAAATCTTGATGCCACATCATCAATTTGAATTAACCCTTTGATTTTGACGGGTAATTGATTGAAGAAGATGATGAATAGTAAAAAGGGACTCGCGCCCTTTTTAACTGTATTTGAACGTTGGGTAAGTTTGACCCGAGTATTTGGGTTGTTGACTTGGGCCTGAGTTTTAATAATAAAGGATTGGGGCCGGATGAAATGGTTTTAAAGATTTTTAGTTATAAGAGATAACGACCGTTATTTGTTTAATAAAAAGGAGATAACAGTGTTAGGGTTTAGAGCTATTTTTAAATTTGATTTAACATCAAGGGTATTTGTGGTATTTTCAAGGGTTTTGTCTTCTTGTGGTTGACCAATGTTGACCAAGAGTTGACTTTGTTGACCTTTTTCTAGATACTTCTGACTCTTTTGCACTCTATCCGTTCTCGTGTCTATGTTTGTCCGGTTTTGACCGTTTTCTTGTGATCTTTGCAATATCCATACCTACATATTCACAAACGACAAAATACATAAATACAAGCATAATTTGCATTATTTAATCATTTAAGGGTCATTTTTGATATAGAAAGGATATGTGATTTTTCACATATAAAATTCCCCAAACTAAGTGATTGCCATGTCCTCACGCAATATTATATGCCCTAAAACCAAATACCTTAAAACCTCCCCAAACTAATCCTATGAAAAGTAGCAAAGTCTTTTGTGGGGGAAAGTTAAGAAATCACAAGTTTTAAAACACCCCATTTCCCCATTTTTAAAAACTTTTTCCATTTTTATGATGAATTTTTTTAAATGAAAATCAACTAGAATATTATGACTTTTGTTATTTTCATACCTATTAGGGATCATAGAACAAGATGCATTTCAATCCGAGAATGCCCCAAAAAAGGATAAATTCATCGTTCCCGAATTTTCACTTGCTCCAAACCAAGCTTAAAACGAAATCACAACTAAATATCAGTTAAGATGCTAACACTACTCATATTTGCAACTTGTGAACTTTTTACTCTCGACAATTATCATCTTCAGGTTCATTCTCATATCCCCATTCATTACGATCACCGTTGGTATTTTCAAAGTCGTCCTAATTTTTCCACCTTCATTATTAGATTCAACATCTTCATTGATTAATCCTTCTATGATAGCCTTATTTTTTAAAGCTTCTTCTTTCAACTCGCTATCCTTCAAAGCATCGTACCATTCTAAATCTTGGTAACGCAGTGTGTTTACTACTATGTAAGCTCCTGGTAAGTTTCCTTCATTACAATATCCATCTTCTTTTCAGCTACAGGTAGGCCTCTCCGAATACCCACTTTTATAATTAAATGTCTTACAATGATGTTTAACTAGACTTGTTTCTTTCCATACTCCATTCTCTGTCCATGGATTTTCGTGTAGCCATGGCACGTTTTTGTTCCATTCATAAATCCAACCATCCTTGTATTCATCATAAGTCTTGAATCCCACAATATCATTAGTAAGGACATCAGGGTCTATCTTGAGTAGGTAATTGAACTCTTTGAATTTTCTGCACACAGATGTTTCATAATTGATATGTGTGAAAACACATATCCATTTTATATCAAAATAGACCCTAAAAAGACCAAAAACATACTAAAATGGCAAAGATATGTTTGTTTTTGTGTTTTGTGTGTGCAGGTACGGATAAGACAAAAATCCCGAGAAATACTAGTAATTACGGACAAACACGGACACAGGAACAGAAGAGCACAAAAGAAGCCGGGAAATTGAATAAGGAAAAAAAGTCAGACCTTAGTTAATAAAAGTCAACACTAGAAGACAAAAATCCCAAGTTACAATACTAGTCCCTCGAGTTTCCAAAGTTACACAAATGATCCCTAACCTTAATTGGGCCATAAACCCTTTTACCTTACCCGAAACCCTTTACCCTAAGTCATAGCCCAAGCCCAAAACAAAAGCCCATATAACATTTTTTATATGGTCCAGGGACTGTTTTGCTAAATTCAAAAACTGCCACTTGCATATATTTCATACGATTTAACAAAGAGAAGGACCAAAGTTGCCAATTGCCCAAACTTACCCTTTTTAACCTTTTCAGTTAAATTAGGGCGGGAAGTTTTGTGTTATGTTCACCGTCTCCTTCTTCACATTAACCAGATGGGTAAAATGAGAGGGCAAATTTACTAATTGAGGTTCAAAAGTGTAATCAATGGTTCAAGTACAGATGGCAGGTTCATTACATCATCATATAACCTCATTGGTCAAGCAAGCAAAGAAATGCCACATGGACCTAGAGAAAGCACAAGTGAAATGAGATTTTACTCTACTATCACTCACAGAAGTAAAACAAGGTCACATCACACGGAATGCCACGTTGGCAATCCATGTGATGACCAAAGAGATCTAACAGATGAGATTGCTTCCCAATGATTAGCAAAAGATCAAAGGCCAAGAAATCAAGGAGCGTGTAACATGATTTTGGTGCTAGAACCTTTTGGAGTGCTAAATTAGAGCCACTTCTCACACTCACACAAGGAGTAAGCTTTTAGTTTTAGATTTTAGCTTAAATTTAGCTTATGCAATTTTCATTTAAAACTTGTGTAATTTCCTTTTCAATATTGTAATCAAGCTTTTATATAAATGAAATTGTGTTTAGTTTTCAAATAATCTGTCAAAAGCTCTCTTACTTCACTCATAAGCTCTCTATAAGCCAAAATGTTAAGCTACAATGTCATAAGCTACTCATAAGCTCTCACAAGTCTCTAAGCTTATGATTGAGCTCAAGTTTTTTTTTTTTTATTCTTTAAATTATTTTAACCCTTTTTTAAACTCTAAAATCAGATATAAACCTTTGCTTATTGGTACTTTTGGATTTATGGAAGGGGAGCTAGTCATGGAAGAGCTCCCATGGACTTCACTGGCTTATCTTAGGATAAGCCAGAGCTGTGAATGCTCATATTGAGATAAGCTTCTTTTTTTTTTTTTTCTGTTTAGCTGAAGCCAATGGTAAGTTTCTCATTTAATTTCTTTGTACTTAAATTTTCAGCTTAGTAATTGCTTATTAGTGTAGTTCTGCTTATTTGCTTAATCTAATTGCTTATTTGTGCTTATAAATGTCTAATTGTGCTTATCTATCATGTTTCTTAATCTGTTTTTAGTTTTAGTATTATAGATCTTAGTTTTTCAAAAATTTTGTCTAAAAAATCATAAAAACCAAAAAAAATAGTTAAGCATAGTATAGATCTTTGATTCCTAGCTTATTCAGTTGTTAATTCAGGTTTGTTAAGTTTGTTATAAGCTACTAGTTATCTGGTAATCAAGTTATGTTCACTAGTTCTCAAAATTATAAGCTTAATCAATTCTATCAATAGTTAAAGGGGTGTTTGGTTTAGTTCTATTTGACCATCAAAAGTCAAAAGTTCTTTGTGATTTCTCTTTGGTTAGTTTTGTCATCATATTTGATAAAGTTTTAAGAAGATTTATGGGATCAGTTTAAGTTTAAAATCAGTTTATGGCTTAATATTTTTAATCCAGCACCAGGAGAGTTTGTTGCTTATCTGTTGCTAGCTTAAATTTGATTCAAAGCTCTTGTGAGCTTGAAATTTGTTTGTGTCAAGTTTATCTACACTCATTGGGTGCATCAAGTGCAGTAGAAAAACAACCTTTGTCTCCTGCATTTGAGTTTGTGTCTCTTGGTAAAGTGCATCAGCAGTAGTAACCTCAGTTACTACTGCTGTCTTTTAAGCTTCAATTTAGCCTAGTATTAGTAATTTTTAATCCTTCAAATTAGTAAAAAATTTAGCTTATATTTAGCTTAGTATAGATTAAGTTTTATTTTTCATTTTCTAGCTTAATTGTTAGGGTTAATTTGCTTTTTAAAGTCATCAAAATCCTCAAAAAGACCAAAAACAATAGTAAACTTAGCTTAGTCTTTAAAATTGAATTTCTAGCTTATAAGATTTAGTTTAATGGTTTATATTTGTAGCTTTATAGTTGATTGATAAGACCTAATAAGCTCAGCTTCTGTCTAAGCTTATTGAGCATTTTAGCTTAAGTGTATTTTGAGCTTTTTAGTTGCTTTCTGAGTTTGCAAATTTGAACTTAAATTTTAGTTAGCTTTTAGTGTTTTCTGTTCAAATAACTTGTTAAATTTAGCTTCCTTACATAATTAGCTTCTAGGAACAACTTTTAGATTTAAATTTAAGTTTAAAATGAGTTGTATGTAAGCTTTTAAGTTGAAACTAGCTAATTGATTTATCATAAGCCCACTTTTTGAGTCTGCCACTTTCATAAGCTGTTTTTGAGTTTATTTTTGAGTTTAAGCTTATGATGTCTTTGTTAAAGTTGTTAAGAATAGCTTAATCTACAACTTTGATCTTTTGAGTTTAAAAAAAAAAGGGTGTATGTCCAGACTCGAACCCACGACCTCACCCACACAATACACACGTCTTACCAGTTTGCTTCAATAGCTCATCCAACCATTACTTGCACAATAAATTCTTTATATTCATTTTGCCAAATAAGCCTTATAAGCTGTTACAGCTTATTTCGTAGCTTATTTGATAAGCTGTGACTTTGGGCTTATTTTTATTAGGATTTAAATAGTTTAAGCTATTTTCTGTCATTTTTCTAGAATTTTTAGAGTTCATTTAGTATTTTCAATCTTTTATTTTCATTAAAAACTTTAAAAAATCATAAAAAATAGAAAAATAATCAGAAAAATATAAATCTTTTTTAGAAAATTTTCTTTTATCCTAAAGTTCATAGGAAAATTACTTTTGCTTTCGTAGGGTCTAATTTGCAAAAGTTCATTTTCTAAAGAACGGGATTCGTTCTCATTTTCAATTTTCAGGTTTTAACGTTCATTTCAACTCCGTTTTTGTTCTAGTTTTCTTTAAACTTATTTTTTAGTCAAATAGAGTCCATTTAAAAAGGAAAATTTAAGCTAGGTTTATTTTTAGTGATTTAAGGTTTTTGACCTCCGATTAAGGGTCCCGTTTTGCGTTTTTTTTTATTTCCCGTTATTTGTCTTAGTGCTTAATTGTTTTAATTTGTTTATCTCAACTTTTAAAAGTAGTTAATCAAATCATCATTTGTTTCCAATTCAAATCATTGTCCGAACAACAATCGAGGTTTCAATTTCACAAATCGTTGGGGAAACGACCCGGAATTGTGACATTTTTTTTTCTGGTTATATACGTATTATATTATATTATATATATTTTGAAGAGTTTCCTTTTTACCTTTGTCCTCAAGGGTAAATTGGTGATTTTCCATAGTATTATATATATTATTTTACGTGTGTTAAAATTGACGAATCAATTTTTGGCGCCGCTGCCGGGGATTTGTGATTAAGATTCTTTCGTTTGAAGTTTGTTGATCGTGTTTTGGAGAACCTTTCGTTTTCGAAAGTTACGTTTTTAAGAAAATCAAAAATATAAAAAATATATAAAAAATAAAAAGTATTTTTTTTCTTTCTAGTATAAGTAGAAGATTAAAAACAAAAATACAAAAATATTTTCTCTTTCAATTTAAAAAATAAACAAAGTTGGTAAAAAAACACCAACAAATAATACCTTCAATTCAGGTATTATCATAATAAGTTCCCAACTCGAATTTAAGATTTAAAAACTTACCATTTGTCTCACTTAGGAGATACGGCTCACCTTAAAAAGTCAAATTAGTAAAGGAGCTTACCGTGAAGGAAGTTTGTTATTTGGTTCAAGTTGTCTTTCTCGTTGGTTACAGTTAAAAATTAGATTGTGAATAAATTTAGAAAATCCAAAAAATATTTTTTCTTATTTTTCTCCCGATTTTTTTTTCAATTGTGCATGCGCACTAGTCGTTTAATTATCCTAATTCAAACGTCACATTTTCAAGACGTCAGAGGAAAACAAGTTTTTAACATGTCGACCCGAGATCTCGGAAAACTCTATTGTTTGCACCTATGGCAGAGTACTTGGAGAGAGCCAACTGTGCCCCCATGTGAAGGGTACGGAGAGAAGCTATAGTTTTACCAGAAATCAATGCCGATCATTGAGATTAAGACGAATTTGCTTCAGTTTGGTTCAAGCTAACTGTTTACGGTCGTGTAAAACGATAATCCTCATGCTCATTATTAATTGTTTCATAAGGGATTACCTCGACTTCTACGATTTAGGAATGTGTCCTAACGGTTGTGATTAAGCTTATGATGTTTCCATATTTGCTCCGTGGGAGAGAACGCTAAATTGTACGAGAGAAAGAAACCACCAAATTCAATCTTGACTTGGGAGGATCTCGTTACCAAATTCGTTAACCAATTTTTCCCTCCTTCAAAAACCACTCACTTAAAGAATGAAAATTTCTCGTTTTACACAAAAATTCAAGGAAACTTTTAGTGAAGCATGGGAACGATTTAAGGAGTTGCTTAGAGCATGTCCCCATCACGGATTTACAGAGTTAACTCAAGTTGATACCTTTTACAATGGTTTAAACGAGAATGAACAAGACTCCTTAAATGCCGTTACGGGTGAATCTTTTGGAGTAAAAGACTAGAGAGGCTTTAAACATAATTTGAGATACAATCAAAAGTACGTTATTTAAGAAATAAACCATATGCTTCTAGGATGAAATGCTTACTCTAGTAAACGGATGTGAGAATTCGATAAGCTTGCGGATCAACTTTCGACCTTAGGCGAGATTGTTTCAAAAAGTTGTCTCCCGCTCGGTTTAAAGACGGTTGAGGAATCTGTGTGTTACTTGTGGTGGTGCTCTTTCTTGTATACATTCTGTCCGGCTACAGGACATCAATCAGGCTAGTGTTTTTGTGCCCGACTACAGGTACTTAAACATCAAGCTACCCTCCAAATCCGTCGTTAGTAATCATAATGGCACACCGGTTTTGCTTCAGTGCAAAACAATGGTCAAAATAGGTTTAATCAGAATCATGTTCAAGGGAATAACTTTAATCGGGGGAATAATTTTCATGGAAATCAAGGTTTTCAAAATTCAAATTAATCATTGCTCCAATTTACAAAACTTAAGGATTTCAAATCCACCTTTTCAAGTTGCCTAATAATCAGTTAACAAGAGTTTTCCAAGGATTTTTCAAGTTACAAGAGGAATATGATCAGATGATTGAGGGCAAGCCAACACCCGAAAACCCACCACCCCCCCCCCTATCCAATAATATGCCAAAGTCAAATTCAACTCGTTGAAAGGAGACCTTAAGAATGAAATTCAGAACACGATAAAATCTCAACAAGCCATCATGATGAATCAACAAACCACTTTTCAAAATAATTTACAAAACATGATTTATGGATTGTTTCAAAACCAAGCCTTAACTTCGGGTACTCTTCCGAGTAACACCATTCCAAATCCGAAGGGTGAGATGAAAGCAATCACTACTCGAAGTGGTGTTGCTTATGAGGGACCCTCGATTCCTACTAATTAATTCTCCTAATAAGGGTTGTTGGAACGGAGAGATCATGGATCAAAGGAAACATCGGATAAGAGCAAACAAATTTCCAAGGAAGTAACCGCTAAATTCCTACCTCCGGTTATCCCCATTTCTATTCCGGAACCCGATGTTCCGACGACTTCACCTAAAACCATTCCTATTCCGGAATCCAATATTCCGAAGAGTTTACCTAAGCTAAATATCCCATAGCCTTCACAACGTGATGATCAAAAGTCCCATGACAAAGCTTCGAATCAAATGGAGAAGATCTTCCAAATCTTTCAAAGATTTTGCGCTTCGACTTAGTTTCACAGATGCTTTTATTTTGATGCCAAGATTTGCTCCTACGTTTAAGAGTTTGCTATGAATAAGAGAATAGTTGCTTGAGTTAGCTAAGATTCCATTGAACGAGAATTTGCTCGGCGATGCTTCTCAAAAGCTTCCCGAAAAGCTTTTGAGATCTGGCTAGTTCTTATTCATGTAATCTTCCCAAGAATAGAGGTATGCACGCTTGGCGATCTTGGTGCGAGCATAAATCTTATGCCTCTTTCTATCTGGAAAAAGCTTTCTCTACCTGAACTTACACCAACTCGGATGACTTTAGAGTTAGCAGACCGATCAATTACTTATCCTAAAGGACTCGCCGAAGATGTTTTTGTCAAGATTGGGAAATTTTCATTTTCCTACCGACTTTGTTGGTTGTCGATTTCGAAGATGATTCCTCGAGTGGCCTCATCTTAACTTGGAGATCCTTCTAAGGACCGGTCTGTGCTTTAATAGATGTTTATGGTGAGGAAATAACCTTTGGGTTGATAGCGAAACCACAATCACTTTTAATCTAGATCAAACCACGAGATACTCCTCTACGAATGAAAATGCGGTAAACCCGAATTGACATATTGATGCAGTTTTGTGAGTTAACTCCCCCACACCTCCAAGTTCCCTTGAGTGTATGCTACTAGAATTGATAGATTCCTAATACTTCGGGGCAATTCTCCCGACGTCTGAGCCATTTTACTTCCAAATTCTTTTGAAGAAATTGAAGGCTTTCTTAAGGTATGATTCGACTTTCACTGGAAATTGATTATGCCGATATTGCAATCCGGGTGGAGGAAGATATTTGTTTGTTTGGGAATATTTGTTAAAATAATGACCCGTATCAACATTCCTCCGATGACCTTTAAACAAAGTGAAGGTCGACCCGAAGCAAAATCTTTCAATTGAAAGAGCCTCCGGAATTAGAGTTAAAATATTTGCCGTCTCAGTTAGATAGGCTTTTTTGGAAGAAACGATAAGTTACAGGTTATTATTTGCAAAAGGTTTTAAAAAATGATTGGAATAGATGCTCTTTTTTATAAATGTGCTCAAAATTCACCAAAAGGGCCAATTGCTTTGGAAAATCACCGACATCAAGGGTATCGACCCTCGTTTTTGTACACACAAAATTCTTGATGAGATGATTTACAAACCTACGGTTCAGAGTCAAGTCGGTGTTTAACCTAAAATTCATGAGGTATCAAAAAAGAGGTCCTAAAAACTTCTTTGATGCTGGAATGATTTACCCGATCTCTGACAGCCCATGGGTTAGTCCAGTGCATTGTGTTCCCAAGAAAGGTGGAATAACCGTCGTCGCTAATGAAGAAAATGAATTAATTTTGACACGTTTAGTTACCGGATGGAGAGTTTGTATCGACTATAGGAAATTAAATGAAGCGACTCGAAAAGATCATTTTCCATTACCGTTTATGGATCAGATGATAGAAAGATTAGCTGGGAATGAGTTTTTATTGTTTTCTAGATGGATTTTTAGGGTATTTCCAAATACCGATAGATCCCCAAGATAGGAAAAACTACTTTCACATGCCCGTATGGTAACTTTTCGATGTAACGTGCATGCCATTTGGCTTGTGTAATGCACCCTCAGGTACTTTCATCGGGTGTTTGATGGCCATATTCCATTGATATGATCGATAAAGACCATGGAAAGGTTTATGGATGATTTTTTTCTCGTTTTGGGATAGTTTTGTTTCATAGCCTCTAAACATTTAGGAAAAGATGCTAAAACGGTGTGAAGACACGAATTTAGTTCTTAATTGGGAGAATTAAAAGTGTACTTTATGTGTGTTTTAAAGAAAAGGAATTCGTGTTAGGGCATATAATATTAAAGGCGGGAATGGATTGGGCCTTCGATCAGTGCTAAAGTCGAATCGTTATCTTGCTAAGCTCCTCACCGACTACAGTTAAGGTTGTTGTAGGAGTTTCTTAGGGACATGCAGGTTTTTATCGCATTATCCAAGACATATTTCTAAGATTGCTAGACCAATACGGACCCACCTTCTTGAGAAGGTGAAACACCGTTTGTGTTTTCTATAGATTGTATTGTGCTTTTCAGACTCTTAAAAAGAAGCTTTACC
Organism: Tanacetum coccineum; assembly: GCA_026074375.1. NCBI lineage: Eukaryota > Viridiplantae > Streptophyta > Magnoliopsida > Asterales > Asteraceae > Tanacetum > Tanacetum coccineum. The sequence goes on from BQNB010008158.1 coordinate 67,128, forward strand.
GAATCTCTATCTTTGTTGTCCCTGATTGGGGAAATTACCATTCGAACTCATGTGTGGATGCAAGTGATTTCTAGCGATTGGTGCAGAGTTCATTAGGACAACTATGATGAAGCATTTTCAGCCTATACATTATGCTAGCAAGACTATGACTGAAGCTCAAATTCATTACACTACAACGGAAAAGGAAATGCTTGTCGTTGTGTATGCTTTTGAAAAATTTCAGCAATATCTTGTCTTATCCAAATGCTTTTAGTGTATAAGGATCACCGGCTTTTAACGTACCTTATGAAAAAACAAGAAGCTAAGCCGATGGTTGCTTCGGTGGGTTTTCTCTACAAGAATTTGATATCACCATCGTGAAAAAAAGGAAAGTGAGAACCTTGCGGCAGACATTTATCTAGAACTTGAGATAATACTCATAAGGATGTGTTAGATAAACAAAAGGACATAGATGAAACATTTTCCTTTAGAAACTCTTGGAGTTATTTCTAGTGAAAGCTACCCCATGGGTTTGAGGACTTTGCAAATTTACCAAGCGGGAATTTTATTAATCAAAGGAAATGTCAACTCAACAAAAAAGGAAATTTTTCAAGGACGTTAAACATTATTTCTGGGATGATCCTTATCTTTTTCGTACTTGTGTGGATCAAATCATTCGACGGTGTGTGCATGGGCAAGAAGATCTTGAGATCCTCAAAGCTTGCCATGAAGGACCCACTGGGGGCCATCATAGTACCAATCTTACCGCTCGAAAAGTATTTGATGCTGGTTTCTTTTGGCCTACCATATATCGAGATGCCCATACGATGATCAAATCTTGTGATACGTGTCAAAAACAAGGCAAAATTTCACAACAAGATGAGATGCCACAAAATGCTATCCAAGTTTGTGAAATCTTCGATGTATGGGGTATCGATTTTATGGGATCATTTCCGTCTTCAAGAGGAAATAAATACATCCTCGTAGCTGTTGATTATCTTTCAAAATGGGTTGAAGCAAAGGCGCTCCCCACAAATGATGCTAGGGTTGTAGTAAAGTTTTTTAAATCTCTTTTTACCCGATTTGGAACACCTAGAGCTATAATAAGCGATCGTAGGACCCATTTTTGTAATGATCAGTTTGCTAAAGTAATGTCTAAGTATGGGGTCACACATCATCTAGCTACCGCTTATTACCCTCAAATGAGCGATCAAGTGGAGGTGTCCAATCGTGTTTTAAAAAAAGCTATTCTAGACGAAGGACGGTAGGGGAAACCGTGGCCTCATGGTCTGACAAATAAGATGAAGCTTCTTAGTGGCCATTGCGTACTGCTTTTTAAGACACCAATTAGTTGTACGCTTTCAAGCTTGTTTATGGAAAGTCTTGCCATTTACAATTGAGTTAGGGCAAAAGCATAATGGGTTTGAAAACACTGCTATCTTCGATCTTAAGCTTCAGATGAATGACTTAATGTGCTTCGTGATTCAGCTTATGAGAGAATTCTTTGCTTTAATAAGGAGAAGACGAAGGAAGCTTCACGTCTCAAAGATCAAAACTGCAATTTTGCAATGTTGGTGATCGAGTTTTTATCTTTAATCTTGTCTAAAGATATCTTTGAAAATTAAAACTATTGGTCTGGACTTTCACCATACCAAAGTTTTTCCTAAGGAAGTTGTTGAGGTTACTCTCAACCTGATGGTCCAAACTTTAAGGTGAATGGTCATCGTGTGAAGCATTACTTCGGAGGGGACTTGCCACCAAAGGAAGTCCAGGATCTCCACACTCTCCCTAAGGACAAATGAATTCAGGGATCGAGTCAAGCTATGTGACTCGGTTACCAAACACAAAGCGCTTCTTTGTGTTTGTTGTTTGTGCTTGTGATTGTTTGCAGGATAGACCCAACTTTTTTGAAGACTCTCGTGTTCGGTGTTTTGTCCCGGTCCACTCGAGCTTCCTAGCCTTTGTTTGCAATTAGTTTGGGGAAATCCGATATCCTTTCATCTTATCGATTCACGTTTATCTTTGCATAATTAATAAACGGCTTAGATTTGCGTAGAGACCCGCCTTTAAACATTGAGGACAATGTTTCGTTTTAGTTTGGGGAGGGAATCTATCGATTTGATGTTGCCTGCTTATTGTTTTGTTCTCACGTACCCCGTTTTCCCACAAAAATTTCAAAAATTTAAAAAAAATTGTAAGCAAATATAAAAATATAAATAAAATAAGTGTTTTTGTCACAAATTTTGACTTTCTTGCTGGGTAAGAATAAGAGTAAATTTTGACACAGATTCAGAGCGTTGTGAGCTTAGCTTGTTCCTTAACTTTTAGGCTAAGCGTTCGCTAATTCGCGAAGAACGAAAAATGATAGAGTTAAGTATGAGTAGGATGCTAAACAAAGATTATTTGGAAATCTTAAGAGCTCATGTATGTAACTTGTTGCTTTTTCTCCCATAAGCTCTTAACCGGATTAATATACGTGCTGTTTTTGAAGATTAAACTTAAATCAACAATTTTTTATGTAATATATAGCAAAAATTTTAGTCTTAGTTCAAATTTATACTTGAATTTTTCAAAAAGAAGTCTTCTATATAAAAAAAATAAAAAAAATAAAAAATAATATATGATGATAAAATGATAAAAATAAATATAATAATAAAAGCTGTGGGTTGATAAAAGTTTACTACCTCTTGCCGGCTCACAACCGATGTGGTAGTCTTCTAAAGAAAGCCCATAGTAAGAATAAAAATCCGAGACTGATAAAAGTTTGCTGCATCTTGCCGGCTCATAACCGATGTTGCAGCCTTCTAAAAGGTCGAGGGTTACAATTGCATAAATGTCTAGATAATTAAGTTTAAATTAATAAATTGACTTCTTTTTGTTAAATTCAAATATGCTTTTGCACTTTGACTACTCTATTTTATAAGCTATGAAACCTAAGGTCCGTGAGTCCCGATACTAGTCTCTGTGGGGTGTCAAAAGCCTGGTCACTTAGCCGTAAGGTTGGGATGTGCCGAGACGAAAGTCGCTACATGGGATGATCTCGCCTTTAAAATCACTATTCTAAGGTGGAACGTAAAGCATAGTATGTTGCAAAAAGTTGATCCATGGTTGAAATTCAAGATAGCACACTCACTTAAGATATAATAAATATCGGGAGTAAAAGGTTCACAAGTTGCAAATATGAGTAGTGTTAGCATCCTTACTGATATTTAGCTGTGATTTTGTTTTAAGCTTGGTTTGGATAAGTGAAAAGTCGGGAATGATAAATTTATCCTTTTTGGGGCATTCTCGGATTCGAAATGCATCTTGTTCTATGATCCCTAACAGTTATGGAAATAACAAAAGTCAAAATTCTCCTATCTATATTATTATTTAAAAAAAAGTTTTAGAAAATGGGAAATAGGGGTGTTTTATAACTTGTGATTTCTTGATTTTTCCACAAAAATTCTTTGCTACTTTTTAAAGGTTTTAGTTTGGAGAAGTTTAGCCGGTATTTGGTTATAAGGCATTTCATATTGTGTGAGGACACGCATCCGTTTTAGTTTGGGGAATTTTGATATGTGTGAAAACACATATCCATTTTATATCAAAATAGACCCTAAAAGACCAAAAAACATACCTAAAAAAAATGGCAAAGATATGTTTGTTTTTGTGTTTTGTGTGTGCAGGTACGGATAAGACAAAAATCACGAGAAAACAGTCAAATATGGACAAACACAGAAACAGGAAACGAAAGAGCACAAAAGAAGCCGGGAAATCGAATAAGGACAAAAAGTCAGGCCTTAGTCCATAAAGTCACCCTAGAAGGAATAAATCTAAGTTACAATATTAGTCCCTTGTGTTTCCAATGTTTCAACAAATGTTCCCTAACCTTAATTGGGCCATAAACCTTTTTACCTTACCCAAAACCCTTTCTACCTACGTCATAAGCCCAAAGCCCAAAACAAAAGCATACACTTATTCACTTAGTCCAGGGACTAGTTTTGCCTAAATTCAAAACTGCACTTGGCTGATATTTCATAGAATACACAAAAGAGAATGACCAAAGTTGCCAATTGCCCAAACTTACCCTTTTTAACCTTTTCAGTTAAAATTAAAGGCGGGAAAGTTTGGTGTTACTGTTCACCGTCTCCTTTATCACTTAACCATGGGTAAACTGTAAATACCCAACCCTTAAAACCCACACCCCTATTAATAACTAAAAAAAATTTTAAAGATAATAAGAGGGCAAATTACTAATTGAAGGTTAAAAGAGTAATTTCTATGGTTCATGTACAAGATTGGCAGTGGTCATTACATCATCATTAACCCTCATTGGTCAAGTCAAGCAAAAGGAGAAATCCTCGTGGACCTAAGAGAGAGCACAAGTGAAATGGGATTTTACTCTACTATCACTCACAGAAGTAAAACAAGGTCACATCACACGAAATGCCACGTTGGCAATCCGTGTGATGACCAAAAAGATCTAACGGGTGAGATTGCTTCCCAATGATTAGCAAAAGATCAAAGGCCAAGAAATCAAGGAGCGTGTAACCGATTTTTGTGATAAAACCTTCTTGGTGTGCTATAAACAGAGGCCACTCATAAGCTCTCATAAGTATCTAAAGCTCAAGTTTTATCTCTAAAATCAGATATAAACCTTTGCTTATTGGTACTTTTGGATTTATGGAAGGGGAGCTAGTCATGGACTTCACTGGCTTATCTTAGGATAAGCCAGAGCCGTTGATAAGCTTATTTGAGCATAAGCTTCTATTTAGCTAAAGCCAATGGTAAGTTTCTCATTTAATTTCTTTGTACTTAAATTTCAGCTTAGTAATTGCTTATTAGTGTAGTTCTGCTTATTTGCTTAATCTAATTGCTTATTTGTGCTTATAATGTCTAATTGTACTTATCTATCATGTTTCTTAATCTGTTTTTAGTTTTAGTATTATAGATCTTAGTTTTTCAAAAATTTTGTCTAAAAAAATCATAAAAACCAAAAAAAATAGTTAAGCATAGTATAGATCTTTGATTCCTAGCTGATTCAGTTGTTGATTCAGGTTTGTTAAGTTTGGTATAAGCTACTAGTTATCTGGTAATCAAGTTATGTTCACTAGTTCTCAAAATTATAAGCTTAATCAATTATGTCAATAGTTAAAGGGGTGTTTAGTTTAGTTTTATTTGACCATCAAAAGTCAAAAGTTCTTTGTGATTTCTCTTTGGTTAGTTTTGTCATCATATTTGATAAAGTTTTAAGAAGATTTGTGGGATCAGTTTAAGTTTAAAATCAGTTTATGGCTTAATATTTTTAATCCAACACTAGAGGAGTTTGTTGCTTATTTGTTGCTAGCTTAAATTTGATTCAAGCTCTTGTGAGCTTGAAATTTGTTTGTGTCAAGTTTATCTACACTCATTGGGTGCATCAAGTGTAGTAGAAACAACCTTTGTCTCCTGATTTGGTATTTGTCGTCTCTTTGTAAGTGCTATCAACCGTAGTACCTCAGTTACTACTGTTGTCTTTTAAGCTTTAATTTAGCCTAGTATTAGTAGTTTTTAATCCTTCTAATTTAGTAGAATTTTAGCTTATATTAAGCTTAGTATAGATTAAGTTTTATTTTTCATTTTCTAGCTTAATTGTTAGGGTTAATTTGCTTTTTAAAGTCATCAAAATCCTCAAAAAGACCAAAAACAGTAGTAAACTTAGCTTAGTCTTTAAAATTGAATTTCTAGCTTATAAGATTTAGTTTAATGGTTTATATTTGTAGCTTTATAGTTGATTGATAAGACCTAATAAGCTCAGCTTCTGTCTAAGCTTATTGAGCATTTTAGCTTAAGTGTATTTTGAGCTTTTGAGTTGCTTTCTGAGAGTTTGCAAATTTGAACTTAAATTTTAGTTAGCTTTTAGTATTTCCTGTTCAAATAGCTTGTTAAATTTAGCTTCCTTACATAATTAGCTTCTAGGAACAACTTTTAGATTTAAATTTAAGTTTAAAATGAGTTGTATGCAAGCTTTTAAGTAGAAACTAGCTAATTGATTTATCATAAGCCCACTTTCTGAGTCTGCCACTTTCATAAGCTGTTTTTGAGTTTATTTTTGAGTTTAAGCTTATGTTGTCTTTGTTAAAGTTGTTAAGAATAGCTTAATCTACAACTTAATCTTTTGAGTTTTTTTAAAAAAAAGGGGGTGTATGTCCATACTCGAACCCACGACCTCACCCACACAATACACACGTCTTACCAGTTTGCTTCAATAGCTCATCCAACCATTACTTGCACAATAAATTCTTTATATTCATTTTGCCAAATAAGCCTTATAAGCTGTTACAGCTTATTTCGTGGCTTATTTGATAAGCTGTGACTTTGGGCTTATTTTTCTTAGGATTTAAATAGTTTAAGCTATTTTCTGTCATTTTTCTAGAATTTTTAGAGTTCATTTAGTATTTTCAATCTTTTATTTTCATTAAAAACTTTAAAAAATAGAAAAATAATCAGAAAAATATAAATCTTTTTTTTTAGAAAATTTTCTTTTATCCTAAAGTTCATAGGAAAATTACTTTTGCTTTCGTCCAATTTGCAAAAGTTCGTTTTCTAAAGAACGGGATTCGTTCTCATTTTCAATTTTCAGTTTTTAACGTTCATTTCAACTCCGTTTTTGTTCTAGTTTTCTTTAAACTTATTTTTTAGAAAATAGAGTCCATTTAAAAAGGAAAATTTAAGCTAGGTTTATTTTTTAGTTGATTTAGCACCACCCCCACGTTTCACATTCCGTTTTTTTTTGACTCCGATTAAGGGTCCGTTTGCGATTTTTTTTATTTTCCGTATTTTGTCTTAGGCTTAATTGTTTTAATTTGTTTATCTCAACTTTTAAAAGTAGTTAATCAAATCATCCTTTGTTTCCAATTCAAATCATTGTCCGAACAACAATCGAGGTTTCAATTTCACAAATCGTTGGGGAAACAACCCGGGAAATTATACTTTCCGGTTAATATACGTATTATTATATATATTTTGAAGAGTTTCCTTTTACCTTTGTCCTCAATGGTAAATTGGTGATTTTCCATAGTATTATATATATTATTTTACGTGTGTTGAAATTGACGAATCAATAATCAAACAAGTTTGTTTCAATCCGAAAAATTTCACCGATTTCTTGTTCATCATCCCGATTAGTTTCTTCAAGATCAAAAGTCTTTTCATTTGTTGGCTCAACTTCATCGCTTCCCAATTTCCAGTAATCCCATATGGCTCCTTTAGTGATTAATCCATCGTCATTAGTTCACAAACTTTAAGGCAACCAATTTTTGAACTCTAACAACCAAAATTTTTCATTCAAATGAAAATTACATTTGTTATTATGATCCAATTATACAGGGAAGTTTTATCGCTTTTTTATTTCATTACTTGCATTGCCAATATCTCAATATGGCAATGTAAACTTGCATAACTGAGTTAACAAGTTACGACTCCCCCCCCCCCACCCTACCCCCAATAACTACTATGGCAATCATTCTTCAATTGTCAAGAAATACATTATAACATGTCATAAGTCAATAATCCTTATTATCATTATTACAATGTTACTTTACTCATATAAATTGTACATTCAGCTACATTATATCCAAGGACGGGCTTTAACTGTTATCGATTTATACCTCTAACCCTATTACATGAAAGGTTAATATCTAAAGTGAATGCACAAGCTACTAAAGCTCATGTACAAGTAATATAATATCTCATTTGAATACATCTTCCCTCCATAATAAGGTACAAGTCCTTTAAAGCACAATGTATATGTCATTAATGCATAGCTGTTTTACCTCCGTTTTCCTAAGAAATCTTGTAAAATCCATCAAGTACAAGTTTCAAGCAAGTCATATACTTCATTTACAATCCATACTCATTCTCATTTCATGAAATTTCAAGAAACCAAAGTCAGAAACCCTAACCCCGAGCTTCAATACTAATACTGGGACCCGTTTCCTTTGTTTTTATCCATTATAAATCTCAACCAACACTCAAATAAGTTGTTAATAAATTAGTTTTACAAACTTCTCAATATATTATATCATCATTTCATCTCAATTTATAAAACAAAATAAATCCAAGAAACCCTAAACGTGCCCTAATTTAACTTTGGACCCGTTTACTCATTTTTACCAATTTTAAACCCGAACCACCTATCAATTCTTGTTAATAATCCTTAATACAATCTTGGGTGAAATAATCTATCATTATATCACAAGAGCATCCCCCCCCACCACCCCCAAACTTCCCCTCTCCCAATGCTTACACGAAATGCAAAGCTAAAAGCCCTATTCGTGCCCTAATTTGACCCGCGACCCATAACCTTGCAAATTGACCCATTTTTAAAACTTTCTTTTGCATCTAAGCACCTTGTGACTCACCCACATGCTCCATAGCAGCTTACCCAGCAGCTACAACAAATATCTTCACCGTTTCTTGGCTAGAAAAGAGACCACATCATCACATTGGTCCCTAACTCTTGCTGTGGCAAGTCATCACCTCAAACACCCTCCACATCACCTCTCTACCACCCTAGACCCTCATATCACTTGTAGGACTCTCTACTCAGTAGAAACAAAAAATATGACACCTCACCCTTTTACCTTGGCCTCCAAGTTGAAATCTACCTATAAATAGGGGCGAACCATGTTCATTTCAACTCATCCCCCACTTCCTCCTCTGTAACCCATCATAGCAGAAATCCTTTGCTTAAATAAGTTCCTAAGAGGTCCTAATAAGTCTCAAGATCAGAAGTGAAGCAAAAGAAACCAAGAAAAGAAGCCCCGAAGTCGTTATTCTAGGCGTACAAAGCTAAAAGTCCCGATTTCGACCCATTTCCAAGCTATAAGCTCAAACCCAGGTTCTAGATGTTCCACTTCTTCTCATACACTCTTATAATGTTCATATGATCCTAAATATACTCTTGTTAAAGTTTTATAACTCAATTCATGCTTATTTTTCATTTTGATCCAAACTGTACACCCGAAACCCTAATATCATGTTTTTCTTAAATCTATGAGCTAATATGATAAAATGTTGTTATAATCTATCCTAACATGCTTAACTAATGTTATTATAACCACTTTATCAAGTCTTGAAGGAATTTGAAATAAAAACCTACGCATTTTTGTTATAAAACCCTAAAATGACCAGTTTTGATTTCTAACTTAACGAATCATTATTTTAAACTTTTGTTATGTTAAATCTTCATATTTTAGCTTATATTAATAAGCTATAACCTGCAAATATCATATAGAAACTTAAAATAAGCTTGCATGGCATTTTGGACTTGTTTTGCAAAAGTATTCCATGCAAATGGTATATACCGTAACTTTTGAAAACTTATAAGTACAAGGACTATTTTTGCCATATTTCTAAAGTTATAACTATAGGGGTCTATTATGTCACTTTCCAAAGTGCAAGGTTTACTTTGTACATCTTTTAAACTTAAAGGACCAAACTTGTAAAAGTGCAAACTCCAAGGGTATATTTTGCCATTTTTCATTCTCAAGAGTCTAAAATGTAACATTTTGAAAAGTATAAAAATACATTCAAAACATTACAAGACATAACTTTAATTAACGCTTGTCGTGCTTATCATTTCCAGATATTGATGAAAACGCTTAAAACCGATTATATCGTATCACAATATTATGGAGCTTCATATTAAGAGGTTTCATCTTGGTATTACGTTTTGACTGAGTTGTTGGGTTTACGATTTAAAGTGCCCTAGCTCCTCAAACGTTTACTGAATGACCTCTGAATTATGATGGCCTGAACAGTGATACAATAATTCCAAACTTTCCAATCAAACTCATGACTCTTAGAACCAAAGTTCTAGAGTACTATCTTCCTAAGACTTGACATATTTACTCAGGTTGCGTGACGTGGCTGTTTACTATCATTTTGCTATATCAACCTTCCCTGTTAAGATTGTGATAAGGTCGTCAGCTTTCGCCTTTACTTATTTACATGTTTTATAAACCCGCGAGGGGGATACATGCTTGTTTACAAACTCTTTTACATACTCGTTTATCTTATAACAATGTGATTACTTTTCAAAGATTTAGTGAGTTCATAGCCTCACTTTTTAAATCTCTTTAATGTTTCCTAAAACCTGTTTCATTATTTCTTTTTTAGCGTGAGGGGGATGCATGCTATTATTCTTACGAATACAAGTGTTTTCCAGATTTATGCTATCCTAATTATACCATTATAATCTAAATGTCATAAGTTTCTATATGCCAAATGTCCCTCATTATACATGGACCATTAATCACTTACGGGTCCGTGAACGTAACTATTGTGGTTAGATTTATCGGGAATTGACAGGAATCCTAGTTTGTGTTAGCCGGATAGGTAAACCAAGGACACTATATTTGAATTTCATAGGTATATGGCAATTACCTACACCGGGGGCCATTATCTCTATATATATATATCACATCAATTTGGGTATATATATACACTAGTCAGTTTGTGTGCCATGAGCTTAGACAATAACGCAATAATACATTATATATGCAATACCATTTTCCCATGATAATTGTATTCGTTGCAATTATTACAAATAACGGGTGTATAACAACGTAACCCAATATCACACTATAACGCATTACTATGACACTGCTTTTATAACAATTACTTATGATGACTTGTATTCAACTATTACATTTCAAACCTATGAATTTCACTCAACCATTGTGTTGACTTTTTAGCATGTTTATCTCAGGTAATTGAGCAACTTATGGCACGGAGTGGCATGGACTTGAAGATGGCTAAAACTTGTTATCATTCACATTGTATGTAACTAGATTTTGGGACCTGCCTTTGTAAAACTCTGATTTTAAATGAATGATAACGTATCTTTTTGAACAAACGTCTCTTTTGAGTCGTTTTCTATGATTATGATTGTTGTATCCATGAAGTAATACCCCAGATTAGCTTCCGCTGCTATATTTGTAAAAATGGGGGTGTTACATGAAATTTATATTAGTAGGGTCCCACTTAATTATGGGTGTGTTAATTTTGCCAATGCAGGAAGGCGGGTAGTATTTTCCAAAAGTTTTAGTAGTTAAATCGACCCAACTAGTAATTAATCCTTTAATTCCATCAAACCATCTCCATGCATCTCCAACCAATGAGATTAGGAAAACAACAACTCTAAGTTTATCCTGATTTACATTCAGTAAATCAATTGGGTCAATAATTTTTAGAAAGTATTCGATATGCTCGACTACGTCTTCTCCATTAGTTCCATCAAAGGCATTCTTATGCAAATCATCAATGAATTTTCCTTTCAGCTCATAAGCATTCTTTCCATTAACCGTAATGCTTGTAATCCCAGAATAGTAATTTTCTTGGCCATTAGTTGCGAATTCTTTCATAGTTGATTTCGTTTCTTTATCTGCCATTCTTCAGTCGAATAGCTCTGATAAGCACGATCTGTTACAAAGGTAAAAATATCAGCAGGATTTGTTTTGAAAAAAGATAAAAAGAATTAGGCACGGAAATCAAATAGAAATCTCAGATTCTGATTCTGTATCAGATGATCAATACGTCGTATTCAATGGAACTAAATACGCCGTATTAATCTTTGAACGAATATGCTGTATTGGATAGAAAGTTGGATAGGCCGTATCCAATGGAAGTAGATACGCCGTATCGGTTTATCAACTAGAACAGTGTATTATGAAAAAAAATTAAACACACAAATATACAAGCAAATATACAAAATATACAGACTTATATACTAATCTAAATTATACTAATCCTAAGGGTTAGATCTAATCTAATGCCAACAACCAAAATATTAAATAAAAATCATGATTAAATTTTTATTCCCCGGCAACGGCGCCAAAAACTTGATGTGTCGTTGTGTGATGTTAATTTTATGATTTCAAGTTTTAAATTTATATTTTGCCGACTTAACCAAAAAACAACACTTTAACGGGCAGTGTACCCGGTCGGTGGTAGTTTCGTGGTAAGTAGGGCGTCGATCACTAAGTGCGAGAAACAATATTTCAGTTTATTACTACCTCCGTCCCACATTAAGTGTCCACTTGACTTTCAAGTCTTTTCTTCAAACTTTGACCTTAAATGATTTTCTTCTTAGGATTTAATAATATTGATGCAAGATATCTATGAATGGATAGAGTTTTTGAATATATTTTTCGTTTGGTAGAATTTTCGTTCAATATCACCTATATAATTCCAATACAACTAATCAATATATTATGGTCATAGTTGAGGAAAAAAGACTTAAAAATTCTCATTGTGGACATTAATATGGTTAGGACGGAAGGGAGTTAATATTTTGGTTATCTAATCTAGTTAATCTTTTGATGTTTAAACCTATGCAAAAACTATGGTTAATCCTAAATCTAAAGGATAAAAGGGGGGTTTTTTGAGAGATTGGCTGAGGGACACGGGTTTTGTTGGTGACTAAAATCATACTTAAGGACACTGTCTAGCCAAATATAAGAAAACTGTATTAACCATTATTAATCCAATTAGAACGTTGGTTTGTTTATTTAGTACAATGATAAGACTTTTCTTCCTAAGACCTAGATACAAATAATTCTGTCATAATTAAACGTATCCACATAAAGCATCCTTATTTGCTGATTATAATCTATCTTAGGGATTAAAGCAATGGTAATCTTGTTAAACCCTAGCTCATAGAGACTTTACCCACTTACTGCTTAAAGGCAATTCATACACTAGTAGTCCACTTAACAAGTCTTTACCAATAAATGAGAACGTACTCGTTGATCCCAAGGGTCACCTGTCGGTCCAACTAAGCTTGCAATCTAAGGGGAAAGATAGGTTATTATTTGTGATCCTATTGGTCTAGATGTATAAATCACTATATGGAGAGCCATTCCGGCATCTAGATTACTTGGTCCGTATCACTAGAATCAGTTGAATGATAGGTCGCATACATAAGCACGTAAACAAGTATAAATTGATAAACATAAACAAGCAATCAACGATAAATTAAGCAATCAAGATAAACAAAACCAAACATGCATATCTTCATAATAATGGCTAATACCTGATGGTATTAGCCTTCAAACGTCATAATCAATATAACAGTAATATTTTAGCCAAGGTAAACTAACCAAGTTAACAAATGATACCAAAAACAGAACGATTACAAGAGTATAGGAGATTACAGGTTGTTTATTATAGAATTAATTACGTTGCAAGACCTCTTCTGCTCTTCTTCTCTTTTGACAATCGACTTTTATGGTTTAGGTATCGAAAATATGATTTTGCACACAAAAAACCCGTTTTTAGGTTTTCTATTTATAAGGTCTGGAATTTGGTCTATACGGCATATTGATTGAGGTCAATACGGCGTATCGGAGGTTTCTTGGAGTAGGTACCACGTTCGATATATTCCAGAATATTTTATTACCATAACTTGAAAACGACGTATAGACTCTTTTGGATACAGCGTATTGAATTTTGTTCCTTAGTGGTCTTTAGTGAAGTGCATGCATAGATACGCCGTATCTTCCTTGATGGATACAACGTATTAGATGTCAGAACAGTAATCTTCAAATGTCTTCGTTTAAGCCCCAGAATGCGTGACTTTTTGTTAATCCTCACCAAGTACTTCATAATTACTGCAATTCTCAAATACAAACAATTAAGTAACATTTCTTTGCAATAATTATACAAAATAGGTTATTTACATGGGATAAATGATGCTATAAAAGTAGGTCAAGCCTTAACTTGTAAATTTATGTAAACTCAAGTTTCATCTTAGTAATTGTATAGGTAATGACTTGTATCTTGTGCAATGAACGGTATCGTCGCATCCCATGTTTTCGCCACTGACGGGGTGTGACACCCACCACTTTTATACAAAATTACACAAATACCCTCATCTCTGTATTTATCTCTCCCCCATCTACCTCTACCTATCCTATTTATTAACACCTACCTCTACTTACTAACATCATCGTTAATACCAACACCTTTTTAAAATAGTAATTGCAAGTTGAAAACCTTGTAGCTTAGCTACCAGTCACGTTCAAAGCCAGTAAGCAGCTATATATCAAAACATAACGTATAAAGCATTAACTTACCATGTAGAAGCGTGTACACTATGAGGAAAACCAATGATCACTCCGACCACCACTACCATCCGGTTGATACAAAGCCACCATTTTCACCTCCGGGCCTAGCCACTAGCCATCGGAAACGTCGAAATACAGAAAACCCACTTCACACATCTATCATGTCTTTTCTTCATTTTAAGATTGTGGTTGCCGATTTGTTAGCCGGATCTGCTGGTAATGATAAATGTCATCATATAGATGATCACATATAACCAGAAAGTACATAATCGTTGGAGTTCAAATTAAATTTAAACATTAAGAAATAATATTTGTTAAATGGTGATTTCGAATTTTGTTAATTTCGAATTTTGTTGACGGTGGAGCACCAATAATGATTTTTGTTATAGATGTAGATTTTGGTGATATTACATGTAAGTTGTTTCCGGTGTGATGGTGATTTTTGTTATAGATGTAAATTTGGCTAGTAAGAGATAAGGAAATTTGGACGATGGAGCAATGGCGGTGGTAATGGATTGGTGAAGTGATGAATGGTGAAACTATATTAAAGAGGAGAGAGAAAAATAAAAAGAAAGAGGGTATATTTGTCATTTAAGTCAAAACCCAAAAATCAAAGCTTGTATTTACAAATGCCACGTGTCAAGCAATGGGTAAGATAGAACAGTAAAGTGGTAAAGCATGATCATTTTAGAAAGAGGAGTAAAGTTAAATTAAAAGACGTCAAGTAAGTGATACTTTTGGCTAAAATAGAAATTTTCTCCCATTTTAAAGCTACTTTGTTAAGCTAGAGGCTATGACATAGTCAAAATTCGATATTAAAATCTTAATAAACTACAGTAAAACTAGTAATGTGAGCGTGAACTAATCAAAAAAAAGGCTGAGATTGAAAAGGGCTGCAGATGAATTGTAACCGACCAGGGACGGATTTTAGAGGGTTCATCGTGAAGTCCTTGTGAACCCACAATATTTTTTATGTATTGTAATTTAAAAAAAGCATCGATTTTTTTAAATGTATTTTAAATGCATTCGGTTTATCGAAATATGTTTCAAGTGTTTTCATTTAAATTCATTTTTTTAACTTTGTTATATTACGTTTAAAATTTTTTGTGCATATACCAATGTTTTAGATATAAAGATACTCTAAGATCGAAAAAATTTAGAAAAAAATACTTCTATTTAAAATAACTATTGTACTCTAGCTAATTCTAAGACCAAAGATTAATAGTTTATTTGCTATGCATAGTTTATACTTTGGTATGTGCACTATTTAATGAGTGCAATTATGCAATGTGATTAATTTTGTTTGGGCCAATACTTATTAAGTTGGGCTTATATTTCATAAGTCTTAATTTTTCGGCTTATTTTGATACTTATAGGTTTATATTAGTTTATTATGATATGATAAACTTATATAAGCTCGTAAGTCTCAAAATAAGCTAGAAAATTGGGGCTTATGAAATATAAGCCGAAATCAAATTTGATTTTAGATTATATTTCATAACCCTAATTTTCTAGCTTATTTTAAGACTTGTGGGCTTATATAAGTTTATTATGATATAATAAACTTATATAAGCCTCTAAGTCTCAAAATAAGCCAGAAATTGAGGCTTATGAAATATAAGCCCAAATGGGTTTATGTTTCATAAGCCGATACAAACACCCCCTAACTCTAAGATCTGTATGCGAAAAATAGAACAAGGTCCATATGAGCTAAATTATAAAACATACATTTAGCATTGTACAGTAGATGCTACAATGATGCTACAGTAGCTTTTGTTGGGCTCTCACTTTGGGCCAGTTTATTGGGCTTCCACTTTGGGCCGGCCCAATTGATGTTTTTTAAATTAAAAAAAAAACATTTTGTTGGCACAAAATAGGGGGAAAAATATTACAAAAGTACCGATTTATTCAGATAAAAAATACCCGCGGGAACATCTTCGATACCTAATAACTTTAAAATAATCGACATGGTCACAAACGTACAAACGCCACTAAAAACCATAAGCCCAAACATATAACACATATTTACCCAAACCACATAAAATTATATTTAAAAAAACCCATATAGCCTAAAAAAACAAACTTTTAAACATGAGGCCCAACACATAAGCCCATATAAAAAAACAACAAACTATTAAACATGAGACCGAAAAGATAAATTCAAAAAAAAATAAAAAATTTAACGCCCCGTAACAACGCGCGGGACACAAAATCATAATAAGGAAAGAAAAACAAACTATTAAACATGATACCGAAAAAATAAACCCGCACTATTAAACATGAGACCAAAAAATATACCCGCACAAAATACAATAAAAAAATGACCTGCAGTAACGCGCGATTGACATTTAACGCACACGTAATCCCACAAAATTATATTAAAAAAAACCCGTTTAGCCAAAAAAAAAACCATTAAACATGAGGCCCAACACAAGCCCATATAAAAAACAAACTACTAAACATGAGACCGAAAAAATAAACCCGCAAAAAAAAAAAATTAATGCCCCGCAACAACGCGCGAAAAATTAATGTCCGCAGCAACGCGCGGGTAATCCTGCTTGTTAATTATATATATAATATATATATATATATAATATATATATATATATAGTATATATAATATAAATATAT
This sequence comes from Tanacetum coccineum, assembly GCA_026074375.1. Classification (NCBI taxonomy): domain Eukaryota; kingdom Viridiplantae; phylum Streptophyta; class Magnoliopsida; order Asterales; family Asteraceae; genus Tanacetum; species Tanacetum coccineum. The sequence goes on from BQNB010008158.1 coordinate 83,831, forward strand.
ATATATATAGTATATATATATATAATATATATGAGTTTTGCTACATCCACAAAATGTATACAAACAAACATCCACAAAATTGAGTTGGCTATGTGCGATTGGTAGAATGATAAAGAAGAAAAAGAAATTGTAGCAAAAGCCACCAATCACAAATAACCAAGTCAATTTTGTGGATGTTTGTTTGTATACATTTTGTGGATGTAGCAAAACTCTCTCTCGTCTCTCTCTCTCTATATATATATATATATATATATATATATATATATATATATATATAAATATATATATATAATATTATAATATAATATATATCATTAATGACATAAACGACGACTTCGTTTTCAAATGCCAAAAACCTTAAACACATGCCAAGTAGAAAAAAGTGCCGGCCCAAAGTTAAAAAAAATTACAAACGTACTCTCAACTTTTAACTATTTACGACTTTTTTTATGTAATAAACTTTATTTATCAAATATATAATACATATCTACAGATTCATTCTGATCGAAAAATACCTGCGGAAAGATTTTGAATGCAAACAATAGACAGCCCAATCTTGCAATTCTTCTGCATAAACACCACGATTTTAGAAAAAATGTTAAAGTTTAATATTGAATAGAAAAAATGAAATACAAAAACTAGCCCTCAACTTTTAACTATTTACGACTCTTTTATATAATAAACTTTATTTATCAAATATATAACACATATCTACCGATTCATTCAGATAAAAAAAATACCAGCGAAAAGATATTCGAATTGCGAACAAAACGAGCCAAATATTGCAATGCTTCTGACATACGCACGATTTTATAAAAATTGTTGAAGTTTAATATAAATAGGAAAAAAAAGAAAATTTACAAAACGTACCCTCAACTTTTAACTTTTACGACTTTTTTATATAATAAACTTTATTTATCAAATATATAACAGATATCTACCGATTCATTCAGATATCTACCGATTCATTCTTAAAATAAGAAGGATAAGAAATAACTATAATCGCATATCCGAGATGCACCGACTTAAATTAGACGCATCTCTATAATCTTAGATGCATTATAACGCATTTCAAGCTTTTAATTAGATGCATATACATATATTAGATGCATTTCATGATTTCTCATGTTTTTTGTTCCTCTGCACAGTGCTAAAATCATGAAAATCAATTTGCACCATCTACATATCAAATTAACTTTCGAAACTCGAAATGGTGCATCTAAATGAATAGAAATGCATCTAATGCAAGTCGTTGCATCTCAAATGTGTGGTTTTAGTCACTTCTCACCACTTCTTATTTTAATTTACTTCTCACTGGATCCCTACTATATATATATATATATATATATTATATATATAGCAAAGAGGCTTTAAGATATGAAAGTTGAGTTGGTATCTTAGAAACAGAAATAGTTCGAATGTTGGAGCAATAAAAAGAAAGTGAGTTGAGGGTTACTAGAGAAGAATAAGAAGGATTTCTAGCCATAAACACATTTTAAATAGGAGAGAGAATTTTAATGGAAGATGCATCTATTTTTGTAGGTGTATCTTAAATGTGTGGTTGTGGTTTCTTCTTATCATTCTCATTTTAAATTTTCTTCTTATTTGATTCTAACTCTTATACTATATATATATATATATATGTGTGTGTGTGTGTGTGTGTGTGTGTGTGTGTGTGTGTGTAATGTATGGATTTCGGAGATGTGGATTATTTATTTCGGTTTGTGAGTTTCTACTCAGTTCTTTTCGTCAGATTTCCGCGGAGTATTTTGGTCGATTGTATCGTTCAACGATTTGAGGTGTTTGAGCTGTATTGTATTGATGTCGCACTTTGCCCCAAGTGTTTTGAGTTGTTTTCGCGTAATTACCACACAACCATAATATGATATAAAGCGTTGATAACGAGATAAAGTCTTGGTAATAAAACGATGGTTTTTGTAACGAATTAAAGTTTTGAGATAACGAGTTTGGAATGATATAAATGAGGATTTTGCGTGAACTAAGGCAAACACTTGTACAATAAGATAGTTTTGTTTGAGTATTGATAAAGTGAGTATTTATTAGGTCGTTGTCGGGTACATTGTGCGCTTGCGTAGAGATTGTTTGTGCTTTGCCTTATTTGAGATTGTGCGGTTGCTTTTGATTGCTGATTGAGGTGAGTTCTCGTAGCCCCACATTTTACTGTTTTTCCGTTGGGGGAAAATGATACTCAAATGTGTTTTGAAATGTTTTGAATTGATCTGTGCAAAATGGTTTTGTTTTTAGGATAAGATATGTGCTTATGATTGCTATGTGAATATTATGCATGATTGTTTGGATCGGATGGGTACGCCTACCCAGTGTTGTGAGATTATTGGATCGGATAGGTACGCCTACCCAGTATTTGTGTGATTATTGGAGCGGATAGGTATGCCTACCCAAGTTTGTGTGAGGTCCTGCCCTAATATTAGTGCTCCAGCTGGTAGGCCCTTTAGGTGCGTAAGTGACATATGGTGATTGACTAGCGGGGATGCTATGTCTTGGATTGTTTGCATATATTCACTGTCATATAGCACTATTGTCCACTGTTGAAATATTGGCACAGCTTTTGGGTTTAAGGTCAAACCTACGAGCTCACCATTATTGTTGATGTTTTCGAATTATTTTCAGGTGTGTCAAATCACTTAGGTCATGTTGAATGGTATGAAGTGAAAAGATTAAACCCCACAGGGGACTGGGTTGAGTTGGGTTTGATAATTGTAGTTTGTCAAGTTTTAACTTGTTAAAATGAAAGTAACTCAAGCTTTATGATTGTAAGTGTATGTATCTTGTATATTGTGCGAGAATGTATCGTCGCATCCCGTGTTTCCGCCACTGACGGGTGTGACAGATTGGTATCAGAACCAGGTTATAAAGAATGCCGGTTTTTATAAAATAAAAAGCGCAACTATAACCAAAGAGTGAAGTCTATTTTTAGTAAAACCTCGAACATGGCGGAAGTCAAATAGCCCGAGCAGTTCATGGTATTATTCCTAAATTACGCATAGCCTGATCAACTATGCTTAATTCAAGAAGGACTATGAAATGATGGGGTTACTTTTCTAAAGTTATGTTAGGGGAGGGAAGGGATGTGTGAGTAATGTGACCACCTGAAAAAGATAGGATGTAAAGTGATGAGAACACTTGCGAGTGTTGAGATTGAGATTATGTTGATTTTAGGATTGCCATGCTACCTTAGTAGTAGTAGAGTGCGATACCTCAAGAGTGTAAGTGAAATTGTCGCGGATAGCGATGATTGATTGATTGATTGATAATTGGCCATGCTTGCCATAGTGTGTGATAGGTGTAAAATACACATATCCATTTATACTTAAAATAACCCAATTAAACCCAAAACAGACCAAAAATGGCAAAAAATATGCTTGTATTTGTGTTTTGTATGTGCAGGTAAGGGATTAAGCAAAATCACAAGAAACAGTCAAATGCAAGCCAAGACACGGACGCGAGAAGTACAAAGCCGAAGCCGACCATAAAGGCCCAAAGCACTTTAGCCAATTTTAACTCTACAAGGGCCTATCCTTGCACATTTCCGAAAGATTTTATAACCTTGAATTGAGCAGGAAAAGAAAGTGATGGCCATTTGTGTAAACCTTCCAAATGTTCAACATGTTTTTAGCTGTCGATGTAGGGGGGAAACTCATTTACTATTTCACCCGGTCTTCTTAATTGGTACCCCCATGGTAAATCAAGGGGCATATAGAAATTTAAGGGTGCGTTGGTCATTTCATAAGGAAGATCCAAGACATATGCATGGACAAATTAGTATATTCAAGGGGATAATGTTCATAGCTCAGATTCAAAGGCTACGTAATCAATGGACAAGCACAAAATTATGATGGGTTTTGTGTTAAACTCACTCACAAAACTAACACAAACGTCACATCAAAGAATGCCAGCCTGACAATCCCCAGGTGTCCACAAACTAATCCAACGGCTAACCAATTGATGATCAAATGATTGAAGAAATGATTGGCCAGGATTGAAAGTTTGGAGGGCAGAGCTAGAGATCCTAGAAGCTTCTTTCAGGCCTATAAATAGAGCCTTTCTATCGCCACATAAAAGGGGTCTTTATTATTTTTTTTTTATTTCTTTTTTTAATAGTATCTAGTCGTCTTTTCTTTTTATCTAAGTTTTTAGTAATTTAGTCTAGTTTAAATTCGTATTTCCCTTAAATGTAATTTTCCTTTTTCAAGTATTGTAATCAGCTTCTTTAATTAATGAAATTCAGTTTTTAGTGTTTTAAATCTCATTTTCTAAGCTCTCATTTTAAGTCATAAGCTCTCTTAATAAGCTAAAATTGTCTCAATAAGCTCATATTAAGCTCTTTCAGTCTATAAGCTGAAATAGAGCTGTTTGAATTCAGTATTAATCTTATCTAAACCTTAAATCAGTTAAACCTATTATGGATCTTATTGGATTAGAGCTTTTGGAAGGGGATCTTAATTTGGAAGAGATCCCAAGGACTAATACTCTAGCTTATTATTAAGCTAGAGAGCTTGTAGCTGCCTTTATTGGTTCCTTTTGTTTAGCTAAAGGATCAAGTAAGTTTCTCTTTTCATTCTTCTCTAATTTCAGTTTTCATTGCTTAGTCATTGCTTATATGCTTAATATCTTTGCTTATCAATGTTTAAATATCTCTTCTAGTGCTATTTAGTTATGTGTTTTCATTTGTTTTTGCTTAAATAGTTATAGATCATTAGTTACTAATTTCTGTCATAAAAACTCATAAAATCCAAAAATATTAGATTAATTAGTTAAGATCTTAGAATTTTACTTATTCAGTTGTTTAATCATGTTTGTTAAGTTTGTCTTAAGCTAGTTTTTATCTGGTATTTAGCATTTGTTCATTAGATTTCTCTTTCAAGCTTACTCAACCTGTCATTAGTTCTATTAAAAGCGGGTGTTTGGAATTATAGGCAATCTTGATTTGCACTAGCAGTACTAACATAAGTTAGTACTGCTAAACCTTTGCACTACCAGTACTAACTTTCAAGTTAGTACTGCTTTCACAAGTTAGTACTGTTAGCTTAGATTTTAGCTAATTCAGTAGTTTTAAGTTTAGCTATAGCTTATTATGAATTTAGCTTTAGTTTTCATTTTCTAGCTTATTTCATAGCTTAATTTTGTTCTTAAAAGTCAAATTGCATCAGCAGTTCTTTCACTTGAAAGTACTGCTGAACTTTTACACTACCAGTACTAACCTCAGTTAGTACTGCTGTGTTCTTAGCTTAATTTAGAACAGTAATTTTAGGATTTAGTTTATAAAACTTTGTAGAACTTAGGTTTTTATATAGCTTAATATAGTTTGAGTCTTTAATTTCATTTTCTAGCTTATTGTCTTAGCTTATTTTAGCTGTCAAAAGTCATAAAAGCCTGAAAATTCCAAAAATAGTAGGAACTTAAGTAGAGTCCAAAGTTGTTGAATTTGCTTATGGGTCTAGCTTTTCTAGCTTATTTAGATAGAATATAAGTAGTTTTATAAGTCCTTAAAGTTTTAGAGTCTAGTTTAGCCTATTAAAGTTTTTAGCTTAATTGGATTTTAAGTTACTTTGCTTATTTCTTGAGTTTGCTTAGTTCATGCTTAATTTCAGTAGTTTAAAAAAACTTCTAGCTTTAATTTCTTTTCATTTTTAGAAAAAGCACATCATTAGCTTTCTAGATCACTTTTCCTTTCTAAATTTAAGCTTTAATTGAGCTCACAATCGCTGTTTTAGTAAAACATAGGCCAAACCCCTAGTTTCTGTAACAGCTTATTAATAAGCTCTTTTTAGAATTTTTCTTTGAGTTTCAGACTATAGTGCTTTTGTTAAAGTTGTTCTCCCTAGCTTCCTTTACAACTTTGCTTCTTTGAGTTTTTCATTTTAAGCTCTTTAAAATTTCGAATGCTTATTGGACTTAATTTGTGATCGGGGTAGATTCTCAGGGTAGAAAGTGTAACTTTTCGATCTTAGTTGTTTTTCAGTTAGTCCCTCCGTTAATTTGTTAGATACCTAGTTAGTCCTTTTCCTTTTTGCACCATTAGTCCATTAGTTAAGTTTTTAATTAGTTTATTAAGTTTTAATTAATAATTAGGGTTAAGTTTTAATTAGTTCAATTAAACTTTTATAAAAAGATAAAAATTAGGGCTTTTATTTTTAATAATTTTCGGCAATTTTTCTTTATTTAGTGAAATTTTAGTTTGTCTACTTGCTTAATTGTCATTATTTGTTGCTTCTTAATTTCGTAGTAATAGCTTATCCAAAATATCTTTGCTTCATTCAAATCAGAATCCGAACCTAAACGTGGTTTCAATTTCACTAGTCGTTGGGGAAACGACCCGGGTGATCATACTTACCCGGTTAAACATACGTATTTTATATTATATTATATATATTTTTGAGAGTGAATTTTATCAAGGGAAACTTGGTAATCTTCTTAATTTCTCTTTTAAAAGTATTATATTTTATATATATTTTAGGTATGCAAAAACTATTGAACCATCATACCAGAACGAGTGATAGTCATGTTCTACAGAATAAGACATAGCACAAGGTCAGATTTGATACGAGATATAGCCACTATAAATGGTAAATAAGGTTTATATAGAAAATACAATAGAACATGTTTTGCCAGAACAAGTAAATAGCAATAAAGACGAACATGCAAGAAAATCAAAACAAGCTTTTCATATCATATATAAAAGCATCAGTCAGTTACATTCAACCCATAATGTGGAACTTAATTTACGCTAATACTACTACTACCAACTAGTTCTACCACTAGTCTAAAGTCCATACACAACATCATGGATGAAAACCCAAATGCATCGCAGTGAATGTCTCTAATCTCCTAAATTGCATCCTATCATAGTAGTGGAACCTACGAATCTGCCTAAGCTCACTCTCCATAAAGCTCACGCGTTGTTGAAACCTATCGGCTCTCGTTCTCTCCATCATCATGGTGCCTCGAAGTCTCGCGTTGCTCCTCTCCAAGGACACAACCTGCTCAAGTAAGCTAGCTTTATCTCCACCAGCAATCAAACTCCTTGCCTCTAACTCTCTCTGTCCTATCTCAATGTCCTCTATCCTCTCAAGAGATATCTCTATAACATGCTCATAAATATCCTACAAACCCTCCTCAACCTGCTCTAAACGCTCCACAACATCGG